>CM053785.1:599674987-599702487 GCA_028749045.1 Cupressus sempervirens | reverse complement strand
CTGAAGAAGGATTATATTAATCTTTTAATTTTCCTGTATACAAAAGATTTAACATACATACTAGAAATTCACAATACTCAAACATTTGTCCCAAGAATTATTCAGATAACCATCCGACAGTCATGATAAAAATAGGAAAAGGAAAAAAAATGTAATAAATTGTGCGAATAATCACAAGAATCTACCTGGACTTTGATGTTAATCTCTATGCCCAAAAAGATTGTGAGAGAAATTTCTCCTCTCCAAAACCTTCTCTCTTCTGAAATTCTTTCTTCTTCCAAAAATTCCTTCCAAAATTCGTGGTCCTTCAAAAATGAACCTTCAAATTGTAATATGGAGTTCTCTCCTAAAATCAGGGCACTAATTATGCAATCACCCGAGAGGACTCCTTGCTCACCAGACTTTAACTCTTTATTATCTTTGTCATGCACGTTTAATAAATTATAAAATAACTTTATTTAATTTCACTTGACTTCTGTTTTCAATTAATTTATTAAATTTTAATCTCATGCACATAATATGCAATCTTGAAACTTTTAATAAATTAATATCTTTTTCACTTCTTAATTTATTTTCAAAACGTAAATGGATAAATATTTACTAAATTAAATAATAATAGTATTTAGCATTTATTTAAAAAATAAATTCTAAATATATTATTAAATTAAATAAATATTATCATGTTCTAAAACTAAACTTATAACTTTAATCTTTAAATTTAATTCTTTTTATTTAATTAATTTTTTTTCAAATTAATTAAATATTAAAATATCATAACAATTTTCCATTAAATTAAATCATTTAATTTGACTTAATTAATAGAAAAATCACCAAAGACCTATAAAACAAAATACGAAAACCCATCATAGAAAAATACATACAAGATCAAACTAAAGGGTTATAATCATGAATTAACATCATACGACGCATTTGGAAGGTAATCAACTTAGATACTTGTCCTAATTGTCTAGGACAAATGGGTTCAAAGGTTAGGATTTGGACATAAGAATTTATCTCGCCTCTCTTACCATCGAGATAATGCTATAGGGTACACTCATCCTAGCAATTCAAGAAAGTTGATACTCGGTACTTGCAATATGCATAAAATCCACACATGTACAAAAATAATATTCTAAACTAAACAGACAATGGCAGGAAGTGGTGCATCATATAGATCCGAACTAGCAGGTGACTACAACTCCCCTCATTAACCACATTAGAAATGCCATACATAAAGAAAACATATACACACACCATACACATGCCGTATGGGGTAAGCATCCATAAGAAAACACATATGATAATCCATCTAACTAATCATCATTAAATAAATGAAATCACTATAATAATCATCATGCATACGTGAAGTATAGAGTACCAAGTAATCTCATCATAAAATTAACTGAATATGAAACAATATCTGATAATCTTAAATAATGCTACTAATCGTCAAGCATAAAACTGGAAAAAAAAATTTGAGTTGTCAATTCCCAGGTGGCTTTTCTGTTTACAGTGTTTCCACACTAAATACTTGTGTCAAATGTGTGAATTCTTATTGTGTTGCAAGTTTATTTCATGTTAACTATTTATTGTTATAATTCAGTATAAGCTAGATGATTACTTTGATGTTCGGTATATTAAGGAATAATAAGTTAGCAAGTTTGATGCAAAGATGAAATCAATTTGAATAATGATGGTTGATGTGATTATCAAGCTATTGATCTTAAAGTTGAAGAAGTCTAAGTTCGTACGAAAGTATCTTTAAGGCATAAAAGATAATTGGTTAAAACAAATTTATGCCCCCCTCTCAGTCATCTAACAATTGGTATCAAATCTTAGTGCTTGAAGGAAGAAGTTTGAAGGGACTTGAGATAAAGATCTGAAAATGTATAAGAGAGAGGTACCAAAGCTGAACAAGGAAAATTTCTCTTCATGGAAAAGAAGGATGAGGTTACATCCGTTTGGGATTGGAGATAATGCCCTATACTAACTAGACCATTAGTACACTACTCCAAACTCTCTTATGCCAATTGAGGAGATGAAACAAAAGAAATAACACAATAGTATGATGATTGAGATTGCATTTGCCATAAATTATGTCGAGTTAATGGTGTCAAAAAATGTGTGACTACTAAAGAAATGTGGGACAAGCTAACACTTGTGCATAGTGGAGATTAGAATTTATTGAGAGCTAAAATAGAAAGTTTGAGATTAAATATGATGACATAAGGATGAAAGAAGGTGAGAACATAGTCTAGAATGTGAACCATATCAAATAAGTGGTGAATGTTATCAAAGATACAGGAGGAGTCATTAGCAATAAAGAAGTTGTAAGTAAAGTTCTCAGAATACTATTGCCTATTCATACTATAAGAGTATCGATTTAGAGCTATGCTTGGTAGTGATCTTACACTTGATTGGTTTAGTTGTTCATTTGACTATATTTAATCAAGTAATTTTGTTAATAATGTGCCTACAATTGGTAATGATTTCAAGACTTCACTAACTATTGGTGGTTCAAAGAAAGAAAAGAGTAGTAAGGATGAAAGTGATTCAAATTCAGAGGATGATATGGATGAGATTGAAGCATTTGTTAGAAGGAGGTTATCAAGAGGTAAAGGTATATATAAACATAATTTACCTCTGATATGTTTTAAATGCAACGAGGTAGGTCATATTGTTTCTATATTTCCTAAAAATAATATGAGTGACAACAAAGAATATGAGTAACAATAAAGAGCTATCAAGCAACAACTTGCATTACCAAAGCCACAGACATAACAACCTGAGTAGGATACTGTGTCTCAATCGAGTGAAGATAATGGAGGAGATCATAGTTCTATCCCAACAAAACATGTGAGAAGGAACCATTCACTTGAACAAATCATTGGAGATAAAAGTGTTGGAGTCATGATAATAAATAAGTTGAAGGATAGTACATGTTTAATTACTAAATTTGAGCCAAGAGCTATGAAATCTACACTTGATAATGAAGATTGGATTAGTGCTATGAATAAAGAGATAGATCAGATTGAGAAAAACAATACATGAACATTGGTGTCAAGACCTACTAACAAGAATGTAACTGGAACAAAGTGGATATTTAGAAACAAACTGAATGAGAATGGTGAAGTGGTAAGGAAAAATATCAAATTGATTTGTACAGGTTATGCCCAAGAAGAAGAAATTGATTATGGTGATACCTTTGCACCTGTAGCAAGATTGGAAGGAGTTAGAACTTTGTTGGCATATGCAACTTACAAGAAATCAAGGTATATGAAATGGATGATTTTGAGTATCTAAGAGGTAAGTTAGGGGTCCTTTGCATGTTCAAGATCAACTAAGAAAGGATGCATTTTGCATCAATTCATGGAGAATCATATATATCTTACTAGAGTTGATGCAAAGTTCACTCTTCAGGGACTATTTCCCGAAGTTGTGAAAGTCAATATAATGAAACTAATGTAAATAGTACATGCAAGGTACAATATATTACTACAAGGTTTAATAAGTTTCACATTAGAGCTTATAGTTACCTTTGGCATTGTTGTCAAGGGCAAAGAGAAGAAATAAGGAGGAGAATGAATACTAAGAGGAGGATGAGAAAGTCAAAAATATTGAAATGGATATCCTAAGGGGGAGCTATACAAGCTTATATAAAGTGATAATGCTGAAAAAAAAGTCAAGCACACCCCAAGGGGGAGAATTTGTCAAAGTGAGATGAGCTAAAGAACCTGATGTTGAACCTATTGCAGAGAACTTGAATGAAGTCAAAGAGATAAAGAGTTGTGTTGTTGTCAATGCATATATTTGTTTATATTATGATGTAATGTTATGTAATGTAAATTCTTATGTTTATGTGTTTCCATCAATGCCAAAGGGGGAGATTGTTAGCCCCAAATGATAATGTTTTTAATATATGTGGAAGAGTCATATCAATTGTTATGTTTTCATTGATGTCAAGCCTCAATTGGTTAAGCAATATGCTAATAATGTAGAGTGCCATATCATTTGATTTATGAAAAGGATTTGATTGACGAAGAAGATTTAAGAAAGCATGATGAGTTAGAGTGTTGATAAGTGTATAGCATTCAATGAGCACTTCAATGAGTCAAAATTTAACAACATAATGTTGGTTTGATTCCTTCACATGATCTTAAGAAAGATGTATATATAAGACAATTTATACGGTGAATGAAGACATATAGTATTAACTAAGCTACTAAATTTGTCATCGAGTATCTAGGAAAGAAGTGTTAAATTTTAGTGTTAATTTAGTAATTTCAGTGTTAACCAAGTCAAGTATTGATTGAGTATGTTGTAGTGTTCATCAAGTATGAACAAGAAGAACAAGTTAAGAAAAGATTTAATATGAAGCCCACATTTGATTAAAATTAAGAATGTTTGAGAAGTTTCAAGGATAAGGAAAAAGTTAGTTATGAGATCTATGACTAGAGTAATTCAAAGAAGATCTGATGAAGGAGAATTAAATATTTGAATAGAGCACAAAGGTAAAGGTAGAGTGTTATTTTCAAAGCATCTAGATTCATTGAATCTGAAACTAATTGAAGATCTAGTGATCGTAATTGAGCAAAAAAATATGGAAGATTCGAGAACCACAAAAAATTGTATTTAAAGGGATGAATAAGATGTTTCTTGTTGTTGATAGGTGTTGAGGAAGAGGAAAAATAGAAGGTGAACTGAGTAGAACAATACTATAAAGATCAAGTAGAGGAAGTTATTGATCTTAGATTAGTTTTGACTAATGAGTGTCTACACACTTATGTCATTTACTTAGTTCATGTCAAACAAGTAGTACATTCTGAGCACACACATTTATATAATAGTGCATGTTGAGTCCACACTAAGTGTCGAGTCACTCAAGTGCTAATGGAAAATATATGCTGAGTGATTTTGGAGCTAAGCAAGTACAACATGATAAGTGATACAAATGCAGAGTCACAGTTTAGAGACCAGTATATGCTGAGCATTAAAGACTTCAGATGTTGAGTAAGACAGTTACACAAACAACTATGTAAACCATTTTTAGCTGACTTAAAGATTGAATTATGATATTTTGGAGATAAGGATAAATCTCAAGTTGGATTTTCAAAACATTACATGCAGCCAATCAGGTAAAGGGAAGGATTAAGCAGTAAAATGGATGAATCATAGCCATTGATTCATACCTAACCCTAAGTCACCTAAGTCTTCTTATGGAGGACAAACCCTAAACTTTCTAGGGTGTATGAAGAAGTGAAGATAAAAGTTTGCATGCACAAACAGACCATTCATGGTGGCTAAGGAGTTATGATCTGAGATTACATTACAGAATCAGTTAAAGGAGAACAAAGGAATAAGATAGAATACAACAAAGAGACATCTGATTGAGAAGGATCAAGAGTACATCAGTATAGAGCTGATATGCCATCAAACAACAAAGTGCTAACTATAGGATCAATGTTGAATCATTCTAACAAGTGAATCAATTAAATCTCTTAACAGAGTAGTCCTAACAAGCTGTATGGAAATCCTCTAACAAGGTATTTACTTAACTATGAGTTGAATTCCTTTAACAAAGCACACTTCTAATAGGGTTTTAAAATCCTTTAACAAGATGAGACCTAACAGTCTTTGTAAGCCTTTAATAGGGCAAACCTTTCACATGGCAGATCATGTCTCATGATCAAAACATTGTAACCTTCATTGGATACACTTTATTACTACAGTAGTGAAGATTTATGGGTCTCATCCCTAGTTTTACCTTCTCATTGGAGGGTTTCTAGGTAATCATATCTGGTGTCATATATGTATGAATGTTTACTTGTTTATATGTTTTAGATGTACATGCTTCACATGGTATTTTAATTTACTTAGTAAATATATGAGATGGATGTGTGGTGAATGCTTTTATGGGTTAAAGTTTAAAACTATTGATTCACACACCCCCCCCCCCCCCCCCACAACAAAAGTTTACCTTTCCTATTGTAATTCCAATAGAAGTGTTAAGTTGAAGTGTGAGTGTGTGAATAAACCAGAAAGGGATCAAAAGGAATAGATAGAACAAAGCAAATACCTAGACAAGCAAGGTAGTGCCAAAACCTAATAGTTCATTTCATTGTTACTTTATTACCATTGTAACAAAAAAATCTCTTAATCAAGTGGACCTATCAAGTCTTTGAAATCCTATATGGTAACATTCAATAGTAATGTCTCTAAGTCCATTAGAATAGACCACTATTTAGAAATGTCAAGGAGTGAAAAGTTCTAGATGACCTTGAGTGATACCACTCTTTAGAAATGTCAAGGAGTGATAAGGTCTAGATGACCTTTGGTGAAAACCCTCAAACAAGCTCTCACTAAAAATGTGCATGTAACCATTAACAAGGTTGGCTCCTAACATAGCTCACTTTAGAAGAGTGAAACTATTTGGTTGTCAATTCCCAGGATATTTTTCCCTTTATAGGATTTTCACATTAAATACTTATGTCAAATCTATGAATTTTTATTGTGTTGCAAGTTTATTTCATGTTAACTATTTATTGTTGCAATTCAATATAAGATAGATGATTACTTTGATACTCAATATCTTAAGGAACAATAAGTTAGTAAGTTTCATGCAAAGATGAAACCAGTTTGAATAATGATGATTGATGTAGTTATCGAGTTTATATTGATCTGAAAGTTGAAAAAAATTGAGTTCGTAATAAAGTATTTTTAAGGCACGTAGGATAATTGGTTCGCTCCCCCTAGTTATCTAAAAAAATGTATATTTACTTTATATAATTATAATAAGAAATTTAGAAATGGACTATTCATCAAAATAAATAGAAATTTGAGATTTAAATATAAATAGTATTTTTAATACATTTATTACTCTAATTCTATATAATATTAAATTTTATAGTTAAATATTGTTTATTTTATAAAAATTATGAAGTAGTTATAATAAATTTTTAAAATTAAAAAATATATAAATTATTTCACTTTAATATCTTACTTAAAATTATTGATAAAATTTTAAATATTTTTTTAAGAATAAATTATTGGATCTCCTCCCATAGTATGTTGAACCTTACTACCTATAATGGAATGTACGCATGGTCCAATAGAAGATCTGGAGCTTATTTAACTCATGAGAGTCTAGATCAATTCTTATTCTATGGAAATCTTGCCAACTTTGACTACAATCTTAGCACATCTTTGATCCCATCTTTAGGTTCAAATCACTCACCTGTATCTCTCAAAATCATCAAAGACTATAGACCCACTAGAAGTTCCTTCACATTCAAAAATATGTGATACTTAGACAACAATTTTATGACTCTCCTTGAAACATGGTGCCATGATATATCCTTTGACAACTCCAAAATGTTTAGCTTTGTGTCTAAACTAAAATCCCTAAACAAAAAAGCAGAAGATTGGAATGAAAACAATCTTCAAAGAAAAATCTATCATTGAAACTAAATTTATAAGTTAAATAAGGATATTTTACAACTTGTCATGGATAATGCAAGATATCTTAAAGAAAAAGAACTTTTACACAAACATGAAGATATCCTCCTCAAAGAAGATGGAAACAAAATTCTAGAGAAGGCTGGCTTTCTGAAGGTGATAACAACACTAAATTTTCCATAATAGTAGTGAGACATAATATTAAAAGAAAACCACAATTAAAATCAACACGACCTTTTGATCGAGGACCCTAAATCTATTGCACATGAGGTTGTTTCATTCTTTCACAACACCCTCAATAATTTGGATTCCTTCATGCTTCTGGCTCAACAAAATTCACTTGGTAATATCCTAAAATTGATTACTCGTGAGGATAACTTAATGTTGAATCAACCCTTTCCTATAGAATAAGACAACTCTATTTCAAATGAAACCTAATAAATCTTTGGGTCCCGATGGATTCCCCTCCAACTTCTTCCAAAAAGGTTGGAATTTTCTTGGTCATGAACTATGGGAAGCTATTAAAAATAGTAGGAAGTTAGGTCATTTTTGTAAAGAAATTAATAACACTCTTCTATGTCTTATCCTTAAGAAACATGATGCATAATCCTTTAACGATTTTTAACCAACCACATTTTGTAATACATTATACAAGGCCATGTCTAAATCAATAGCTAATAGATTAAAGATCTAATTCCCAAGATTATCTCTAAGGAATAAACAAGCCTTGTGCCTAGCAGATCCATCTTCGATGGTATCATTATCATTCAGAAACTTATACATACCCTTCAAAAAATTAAAAAAAGCTAGCAATGCTTATAAAATTGGACATTCATAAAGCTTGTGACAAGGTTGATTGGTGGTTTCTCTGCAAATGTCTTAAAACCTTCGACTTCTCGACTTAATGGATTAATTTAATATATAAATTTATATCTACATCTAAAATATCTGTATTGGTCAATGGCTCTCTAGAAGGTTTCTTTGACATATCTCACAGATTAAGAAAAGGAGACCCAATTTCCTCCTTATTCATGATCATGGTTGAAGCTTACAAGAGAATGGTTTCTACCTACCAATCGACTAAAAATATCAAAGGGGTCAAGTTACTAATGAAGTTCATAGCATTACTCACCAAAAAAATTTGACGACACCATTCTTTCCAATTAATTGTTCTCCAACAGGAGCTTCCAATCACAAAGAAATTTTGGACTTATATATGAAAGCTTCTAGATAAAAAGTTAACCCTAGGAAGTTTGATCTTTTCCTTTTGAAATCGGACCTAGACACTGAACAAGTAATATGTAGAATCCTTGGATTTAGGAAATGCACTTTCCCCTACAAGTATCTTGGTATCCCACTTAATAAATATTTTAGATCAAACAAAATTTGGAACCCCATGATTAGTAAATTTGATCAAAAATGGATAATTAGTAGGGTAAATGGTTATCCAACGTGGGTTGTCTCACTATGATCAAATCCATTCTCTTAGCTCTCCCCTCATATCAAATGTCTTGTGTCCCCCTCTCTATCAAAACCAAATTGACCATTGAAGGTAAATTGAGAAATTTATTTTTGCAAGGGGTCTCTAACAATAAGAAAATAGTTCTTATAAGTTGGGATAAGATTTGAAAACCACTCATATACGATGTTCTTGGCATTAAAAAACTCAATTGGTAGAATAAGGCCTTCGGAGAGAAACTGATTTGGAATATGTATCACAACCCTGAGTGCAAATGGACCAAGGTTATTTTCCATAAATATTTGGATCCATCTAACCCCATTAATATATTTTGTACCTTAAACCCTCCTAAAGGTTCCAAAGTTTGGAATTTCATCCTTGACTTCAGAAATATGGTCACTAACAAGCTCTCCTTGGACACCGGTCAAGGAAACAAATCCCTTTTTGGGAAGATTCATAAAGGTTTTTTTCTCCTCTTGCCAAATCCATCTCTCTCCATATCATAGAGACCCTCATTAACATTTGGGGTCCCACCTTCGATAATTACTTAAAGTTCCCTTCTAATGATCCTTATCATAAATAACAATGAAGGTTTTTGGGCAATACTCCTCTCTCCCCTCTTAATAAAACAAAACTCATCTCTGCCCTCTCATCTGCATCTATTACTCCCAAAATTTATGATGATCAACTAGTTTAGCTAGGCTCCAAATCAGACTCTTACTCATTTAAAGATGGATATAAAACTTTGGTTGCAAATCAACATTGGTCTCCTTTCAATCTTCCACTTCACCTTTGTTGGGATAAACTTTGTCTCCTGAAAGAAGGTATGCTCACTTGGGCTACTGTCCACAAATGCATTATCATGATTGATTGGCTTAAAAAATTAGGTTTTAAAGGTTCTTCTCACTATGCCCTATGTGAATCCAATTCTAAATCAGTAAGCCATATACTGCAAGAGTGTAACTATGCACAAAAGTGCTAGTTTTGGCTCCTTCAAAAGATGCACCTTAAACTTGCACTTCCTAACAACCTTTTCGACTTCTTTAGAAGTTGGCCTTTACTCTACAAAAAAATTACCTACTTTTCACTCTATATCATTGCCCCTTCCATTATGATTTGGCAATATGGGAGGAAAGAAATTAGAGATTATTCCAAAATATTAATATGTGTGAAGCTAGATTAATCAATAAAATTGATGCTAGCCTAATTAAGGTCATAGATTAAGGACACTTAATTGTGGAAACTCAACATTTTCTCTTTGGGATAATGAGATTAGGAAGGCACCTCCCAATCTCATTATCCCCCCTCTTTTCGGTCAAGGAGGGAAAGTTACCTCCTTAGCTAGACTAGCTTGTAGATGGTTGACTCCTCCCCTATTGATTGATACAAGCTTAACTTTGATGGGGCTTCTCGAGGTAACCCATGCATAATTGGCATCAATTGCATCATTAGAGATTGGAACAACAATACTTGTGAGAAACTTGCTAAGCCCATATGCTCGATCAGTAATAATATCGCAAAATTTGAAGCTTTGTGTGAGGGTCTCCTTGGTATCTTTAGGTATCAAAAACCTTGCTATAGAAGGAGATCTCAAATTGTCATTAATGCCCATAGGACTAGATCTACTCCAAACGAGCTCCTAAACTCTAAATTATAAAGAGCTATCCACCTTACAAAATTCTTTGAGAATATCAATGTCTCCCATATCTATTGAGAAGAAAATAAAGAAGTAGATAGTTTGGTCGATTCCAGAGCTAACGACAATGTCATTTAAGTTACCCCCTTTCCCCTCCTCAACAATTCTCATTGGTAACTTGCATTTATTTAGTAAGCTTTTTATTATTCCTTTAATCCTTACATCGGCCTACTAAAGTTGGTAGTGAGACTCATCTTTTAACACCAATTAACCACCTTATAACTTATTTACATACCTAAACCCACAATAACAACATGATATGGTGATTTCTTTACTTAATATGCATATACCCATATGCCAGTATAAAGTCTTATTGCATAATATGTATAACTATGGTCACCAACATATATTTCTGAAAAGTTTGTTGCCACAAATATGTATATTATGATGCATTTCTTTATATTTGCATATGGATAGATGCCATTGTATACACTAATATGTTAGCAAGAAAACACTAATCTATTTAAAAACTAAAGCATTAACTAACAAGATCAATATAACATATATGAGAGACTAAAAAGGAACCCCTAATTAGGAATGTGAGCCAAATGAATGGACTCTCCCAATAGGAATTAGCTCTTTGCTTGGTAGATGAGTCTAAGTAAAGGATTGGTATGTATGCTCAAAGGGCTTCAAGTTTGCTTCAATGGTGGGGATGGGTAATGGCAAATTGGTAGCTTTGTGAGCTCTCAATTTGGCATTATAAGGGTATGGTTAAGGGCTTTGTTTCTCAAACTAGCATTATAACTTTAGCTCAAGGATTGTGATTGAAATGGCTTGGGAGGGGATCCAATTTATAGGCTAAGGGCTTGAGGGTTTGAGGGCTAAGAGGCAAGGATGGGGAAAAGCTCATGGAGGGCTCAGATTACATGAGAGGAGAACACATGGATTGTGCTTCTTTACATCCAATTAGGGAGTGACACATGTCACAGGGTGAGTGGATGGAGGAAAGGGCAAGGATGAGTCAACAAAGGAAGCTCAAGGTCTTAAAGACCCTCATAAATGGTCTTTAAGAGCAATGAATGGGTTTGTAAGAGTCTTTATGGCTTTGTAAGAGCATTTATGACTTGGTGGTTGGGATATTTTGGAGATTGTTGACTTTGCTTGGCTTAGGAAAGTCTTAAGCTTGCTTAGGGAATGTGACAAAGTTAGGGGGGATTAGAGGTGATTTAAGATTTAGATTAAGGATGTTAGAGATATGCAAGTGGATGGCATTCAATAAGGGTAGGTGAGTTAGTAGCTAAGCTTGGTTAGTATGGGTGGATGGGGTGGATTAGGCTAAAATGGAAGTTTAGAGATAGGCTTAGGGTGAGGATGAAGACCTTCTAGAAGAGTCTAAAATTTCCTAGGATGAGGATAAAAGGTTTTTTAGGAAATAAATAAAGTTTTATTTATTTCATGGGTTTGGGTTGAGGAGATATTCATTAAAACATTTTTAATAAACATGAGGATTAATATTTAACCTTAATTAAATATTTTGAGTTGGGATTAGGGGTAGGAAATGATGGGATTAGCCTTTAATCGAAATTAAAGAAGGATTAGAAGATTTTGGAAGAGGTTAGTGATCTTAAAAAAATTGGCCAAGTTTTGGGCAAAAAATAAATTAAATATTTATTTTGGGATTTTTGGTCAATTTATTAATTAAATAATTAATAAATAAGGAAATAATGTTTAAATAAGATTTAAACATTTTTGGGAGGGATTCCTTAATTAAATATTTTTAATTAAGATAAAGGGATTTAATGGCATAAAAATAAATTAATTAATTAAATAAATAAATAATTAATAAATGATGATGTCATCAGGGACTTTTCAAAAAATAAAAATACTTTATTTTCTAAGAGATTTTAGGTGTCTACAGTTTGCCCCTCTTTGATGTGATGCCGCAAGTGGCATGGCATCAAAGATAAGAGAATAAGATGCCCAAGGCTAGAGCAGAAGAGGAGAGAATGGACTGCGAGATGCCTCCTCAAGAAGGTGGTAGGAGGAGAAAGCGAGGCCCAACAACTTCATGAAAAAAAATTAAGAATCTGGGATGAGCAAGGAGACTCATATTGGCAACAAGAAGGGGCTAAATTAGCTCAAACTCTCACTATGGGAGAATGATAAAGGGAGGTCAGAGGCACAAGAGGAAGCAAGCTTAAGACTTTAGGGGAAATGGAGGATGAAGGAGCAGAGCGTTATAAAAAGGAAACCAGGATAAGGGAAAAGGATGAGGGGATAATAAAGCTGAAGCAACAGGATTTCAAAGAGTTAGATTGGCATTAGATGGGTTTTGGAGATCCCTAGGACTAGGATTGTGGATCTCAAAAGATGAGGCTTGGTGGATTGATTGGATTGGTGGATCCCTAAGACTAGGATTATGGATCCCTAAAGCTAAGAGTGATGATTGATTCTGAGAGATACGATTGCACAAGCTAGGGTAGGAGAGATGAATGCTGGATATGGATGGGGGATAATGGAGATGAAGGAAATTTATTGAAGCTTATTGAGAGGGGGATACTTCAAAAAGAAGTACCACCATGTAGTTGAGCACTAGATTTTCTATAGGACTATTGGTTAATTGCCAAGGTTACCAAGAACATCAAGGCCTTTTCACCAACTGTCTAGAGGACTAACGAACTAACTCAAAACAAACACGCAAGGATTTCCCTAGCATCACACATGAGTCCCGGAGGAAACAACGTGGAATCGACACTAGATAACCCACAAGTAGAAAAGAAAAAAAAACAAAAGACCTGATCAAGACCTTATGCTCAGATTGCCCCATTCGCAGTATACCATGATATGGAAGATCATGACAACCTTGAGGACGGAACAAAAAGATTACTTGGAAAAGATATTTCAAGACCCAAAAGGGAAGATTCCAAATCAAAAGAAATTGAAAATCCAAAAGAGAATTGTTTGCCAATGAGATGGGTGGGACAAGGTACTAACGGACCAAGATCAGACATGAGGAAAGCTATATCCTACAAGGATCTATCGGAGAGCACCTAAGCTGATAGATCTGGATGAGTGATGCGTCTAGCAAGCTGAACTAAGAAGGATAACACTTTGCTGACAAGAGATCTAGCTAAAGGATGCATTGGAATAGCAAACCAAGATTTGTGCAATGTGTGCAAGATGCCGATCAAGGAGGAACTGACACGAAAGTTGAATAGATACAATAGCACTAAGCTAAAGAGGATGTACAAGCTAATAGACCAAGAGATGTTACAAATGTACAAGGTTGTTCATGTTTTGGTTTTGTGAGATGGAAATGTTTGTGAAGGTTGGGATGTCTGTAATAGTTGATAAGTGGATAGGTAGATGGTTTGCGAAAAGCTTAAGTGAAAATGGGGTTCTTTGTGTGCATGTGATAGGTTACAAACTAGGATACAAGCTTTGGTATATAATACAAGTTGGAATATGGTACAAGCTTTAGACAAGATTTGGATATACAAGCTATGATATAAGGGATGATACAAGATTTACAAGTTGGGGCACAAGATTACAAGCTGTACAAGATTTACAAGCTGTACAGGAGGTATTTACAAGCTTCATTAGATTTTGGATATTTGGTTGGGACACCAAGGGAACAAGCAGGTGTTTTATGGGATGGTGGGTGAATGGATGAGGGATAGGATAGTGATAGATAATGGATTAGTCTTAGTACACAAGGTGCCTGAATTACCAAGTTTTCACCAAGGTACCTATCCAAGGTGCTTGAATTGCCAAGTTTTCACCATTGGACACTTATTTCTCTTTATTATTATTATTTTTTCAAAAGCTGGGTATACCAAGGATCTTCAAGCATAAAACTTCTTGAGATGAATGATGTTAATAGGATCATTCAAGAGTTCTCCTTCTGGTGTAGATAGCTAATAGGCTCCAGAGCCAAAGGATGCAGTGACAATATAAGGACCAAGCCATGTAGGTTCAAACTTGCCTTTCTTTTCTTGATCAGCTTGGACTTTCATATTTTCTTTAAGGAACATGTCGCCCGACTGAAAGTGTCATGGAAGCACCTTCTTGTTGAAATTCCCTTTGAGACGAGTTTGATAGATTGTGACATGATCATAGGCTTGTTGTCGCTTCTCGTCTAAGAGATCTAGCTGGGTGAGCCGAGCTACTTTATATTCTTCATCTGATATTTGCCCTTGCAAAGATATGTGCAAGGAGGGAAGTTCAACCTCTATGGGTAGTACTACTTCAGCACCATAGACTAAGGAGTATGGAGTTGTTCTTGTGGATGTACAAAAGGAGGTTTGATAAGCCCATAGGGCTGGATTTATTTGTAGGTTCCAATCGCGGTCAGAATCATTAATAACTTTCTTTAGGATTTTGAGGAGGGTTTTGTTAGTTGCCTCTGCCTGGCCATTACCTTATGGGAAATATGGGCTAGAAAAGCAGTGATGGATGCGGAGGGAAGTGCATAATTCTTCCATATTGAGATTTTCAAAGTTACCTCCGTGGTCAGTGAAGATGGTGGATGGGATGCCAAAGCGGCAAACAATGTGGTACAAAATGAACTTGGAGACCTGAACTCCTGTAGCTGAGACTAGGGGGACTGCTTCCACCCACTTAGTGAAATAGTCTGTAGCTATTATTATCCATTTATGTCCATCAGATGAGAGAGGTGTGATAGTTCCAACTAGATCAAGGCCCCAACAAGCGAAAGGCCAAGGTGGTGCAATAGGTTGTAGATCTTGTGCTAGAGCATGCACAAGATTTGTGTGCTGCTGACATGGGAGACACTTTCTGAAAAAGTCATAGGAGTCTTCTTCAATGGTAGGCCAATAGTAGCTTTCTCTAAGGATTTGTCGCGCTAGGACAATACCACTCATGTGGGCACCGCAAAGTCTAGAGTGTACTTGTTTTAACGCCATTGCGGCCTCATTTTCATCTAAACATTGTGAGAGAGTATCGTGATAACCCCGACGATATAAGGTATTGGCTATGATAACATAGAAGGATGATTTTTGGATGAGGTTCTGGCGTTGGGTACGTGTGAGGTGAGGGGATATGATACCATCATTAAGGTAAGCATGAATCTCATGGTACCAAGGGGATTGGGGACCAACCAAGATACAAACACAGTTTGAATCCTCATTCGCATAGGCGGGTGTGAGGAGTTCAACTAAAAACTCATACTGTGTAGCTGCTTGGGGAATTTCCAAGAGCGAGCCGATAATAGCCATAGCGTCCGCTGCTTTGTTCTGCATTTGAGGCACTTGTGTAAACTGAAGCTTTGTAAAATGTTGGGTTAGCTGATCAACTAGCTCTTTGTAGGGTAATAGCTTTTCGTCTTTGGTTTGATATTCATTTAGGGCTTGCCTAATGATGAGTTGAGAATCGCCAAAGATTTGTAACTCAGTGATGTTCCATTCTGCAACTATCTTTAATCCTGCTATGAGAGCCTCATATTCAGCTATATTGTTGGTGCTAGGGAATTGTAGCTTGAAGGCTTTTGGAATGTAATCTCCTTGAGGTGTGACCAACAATATTCCTGCCCCTAATCCATTAGATGTATATGAGCCATCAAAATAAAGTTTCCATGGGGGTTGTTCTTCAATTAGACATATATGTTCATCTAGAAATTCTGTGATTAAAGGATATGCATCTACTAGAGGTGCATCAGCTAGGTGATCTACTATAGCTTGCCCTTTGATTGCCTTTCTGTCCACATACTGGATGTCAAATTCACTAAGGAGCATAACCCATTTGGCCAAACGGCCTGTAAGTGTTGTTCTGGAGAGCATATACTTGAGAGGGTCTATCTTGGAGACTAGTTGGATGGTATGACTTAGCATGTAGTGGCGAAGTTTTTGAGTTAAGAAAAAAACTGCCAAACAAGCTTTTTCCATATGGGTATAATTGATTTCATAACCAACTAGGGTTCTACTGATGTAGTAGATGGCTCTTTCTCTGTCGTAGTCATCGAGCTGTGCTAGAAGTGCCCCTAAAGTAGTAGGCGTTGCTGATATGTACAAGATCAAGGGACAACCAGGAACTGATGGAACCAAGATAGGGGGATTGGTGAGATACTGCTTGAGATGATTGAAGCTTCGTTGACATAAAGGATCCCACTTGAAATTTTCATCCTTCTTCAGTAAATGTGCAAATGGCGTACACTTATCTGCAAGCTGGGAGATGAAGCGTCAGACGGATTGAAGCTTTCCTTGAAGAGTGCGAAGCTGTCGTAGTGTCTGGGGAGGAGGCATGTCTAAGATAGCCTTGACCTTCTTGGGGTCGATCTCTATACCTCGTTTAGAAACTATAAAGCCTAAAAGCTTGCCAGATGTGACCCCAAAGACACATTTCTTGGGATTCAACATGAGATGATATTTGGCTAACCTATCAAAGAATTTCTCCAAGTTAGCAAGATGATCCATGAAGGTATGAGATTTGACCAAGATATCACCCACGTAATCCTCCAAAATGCTATGGATAAGATCATTGAAAATGGTTGTCATAGCTCTTTGATAGGTAGCCCCTACATTCTTTAGGCCAAAAGGCATCATGTTGTAGCATAAGGTTTCCCAAGGGGTAGTGAATGTTGTCTTATGTTGATCCTCTTCTACAATCTTGATTTGATTGTACTCGGAAAATTCATCCATGAGGGACAAAATTTCATGTCTAGCTGTAAGGTCTACAATCATATCTATGTTGGGCAAGGGAAAATCATCTTTTGGATAAGCTTTGTTAAGATCTCTGAAATCAGTGCAGATTTTGATGTCACCGGAAGGTTTAGTGATGGGGACCATGTTGGAGATCCACTCTAAGTAGTCGATAGGTCGGATAATCTTAGTAGCTAACATTCTTTCTAATTTAGCTTTGACCAGTAATGCCACCTTGGGGTGCATTTTTCTAAGCTTTTGTCTGACGGGCTTGATCTTTGGATCGACTGCAAGATGATGAACTACAAGCTTTGGATCAAGTCTTGGCATGTCCTGATATGACCATGCAAATTGGCCAATGTTCTCTCATAAGACCTCAAAGAGGAGATTAGCTTGGTCTTGTGATAGGGATGCAGCAATGTGAACAATTCTGGGGATCTTTGAAGAACTGATGTTGACTTCTCTAGTATCCTCAATTAGAATAAAAGACACCTCTGGTCGATTATCTTGAGGAGGTAATGCTAAATCCTCATGTTCTGCTTGTAACTCTGGATTTTCTCGCTGAGGGGTTCTCTTAGCTGCCTTAGCTAGTCTCGGATTCACCTTAGTTCCAGTTTTGGGTGTATCGAAACTAGGTTGGGAATTTTCTCCAAAATACCCCTTGGGATCTAGCTTATAGATCTAGGCAGAATCTGGCTTTGTTTGCTTGTGAGGTGTTTCAGCTCCCATGAATCTTAGAAGCGCTTCCTCTGATGTGAACTCATCAATGTTTATGACACTTGGTTGGTCCCAATCTATGAGTTGTGGATGGGCGAGTGGTAGGTCAATGAAATGGATGGATAGTTCTTGGAGAACAAAATCTCCTAGGGAGATTTGGTCTAGGATATCGTCGTAGGCTCTCTTTTCAACTTCCTTAGGAATGTCTTCGATTTCGACAAGGTCACGGTGAATGTTTGAAAAAGTGTGACCGTTCTCATTGGTGCCCCCAGTTGTGGGTATGCCAAAGCCAAGACCTAACTTTGTTTCCCACTTGTGTGCTTCGATGGGGCACTGCATGCCTCTTTCTTCTGGTCCTAGACCACCACCTTGATAGTTCCATTTGTCAGTGATGAGCTTATGTTCTTGGGGATACTTCTGGCTAAAGTGATCAAGGCGTGCTTGATTTATTGGAGGTGTATCCTTATGTAACCAATTGTTGATATCTGGAGTGAGCTCCTCATGAAGATGGATTTTTGAGGATACAAAGGTTGTTGGGCCAAATTGTTTGTATCGAGGAGGTGGAATCTCTTTAGCTTTATGATATGTCGGTTGTCCATGGGCGTGCGGATCAAGTGGGAGTGCCCCGATAGCAAATGCATCTGACAGACTATACTCTCCACAGCCTTTGTTATTGATCTTCACGGTAGATAGGGTGGAGGCGAGGATGGTTTTTGGGTCATTACAAGTGTGGGATGAGCTGGCGATGGCTATGTTGATATCAATTCCAGGGCAATGGTTTACATATGAAGCTTCAAAAGCATTGCAGTAAGCAAAGGGTTCTGGATTGGCATGGATGGTTACCTTAGTGCCTTGATGCAAAAATTTGATGCATTGATGGTAAGTGGATGGAACGGCTTTCATGACATGAATCCATGGGCAACCGAGGAGGATGTTGAATGGTAGGTTTAGATCAATAACATGGCAGAGTGTTTCTTGGATACTGGCCCAACCTTGATTGGTAGAAAAATAGTTCCTTTTGTGGTTCTTTCCAAGTTGTCATAAGCTTTGATGGTGATAACCTCACTGATGATATTTGCCTCAGTATACCCAGCTTGGTTTATGAATTTTAGGGTACAAATATTCAAGGCTGATCCATTATCTATCATTACTCTTTTTATGGCAAAATTGGATACCATGATGGCTATGTGAAGCGAAAAGGTGTGATCTAGCTCGACCATGGGTATGTCAGTGGGTTTGAATGATAGGGCACATGAGGAGGATAGGTGTCTAATGAGATTACAAAAATCAATAGCGTTGATATCTGAAGGGACACAAGATTCTATGAGAGCACTGTCAAGGATGCTTTTGTACACAAGACTGGTGCGGAGAAGGTCTAAAATGGAGATTTGGGTTGGCATGTTCCCAAGGTGTTCCAAGATATTGTACTGGATTTTTGATGGAGCTGATGGTGTTGGTGAAATGGGTGGGCCTGTGATGTTAAATCGCACTCTTCGAGTGGTGACTGCACACTCATTGTTTGGTCCTTGGATATTGATAATATTGACAGAAGGCTCTTTCATGGATATACAACCTATGAGGCTACCATAGTCTATATAGAATGAAGTGTGGTCATTGTTCTTCCCATGCTGTTGGTTTGGCTGGTGGTTGTTGGTATTGTTGTTGTTGGTTTGGATAGGTGCTTTTCCAGGATTTTGGTTGTTGTGAGGAGGAAAAGCATTTTGATAGATCTGTAAGCCTGCATTGGGAGAGGTTTTGGCACCAATGGTGATTTCTTTCCGATCAATGAGGTCTTGCACATAATCTTTTAGTTTCATGCATTTGAGGGTGGTGTAACCTTTTACCCTATGAAATTTGCAGTACTCATTGTCTTTGTACCATGTAGCTTTGGATTGGCTTGGATCAATTTGCTGGGTAGGAGGAAATTTGATGAGGTTTTTCTTAGTCAATTTCTCAAAAATGACATCCAAAGGCTCACCAAGGGGTGTATAATTTCTAGGTGCAAGTTGGAATCCAAGCTTTTGCCCTACAACTACATTGATGGCATTAGCTTGATTACTAGATCCTTGGAAGTTGGGTCTTGGATTGTGGTTTTGATAGCTTTGGTTATTCTGTTGTTGGTAGTTGATAGCTTGTTGATTGTTTGGTTGATACGGTGGGTTGGACTGATTTTGGAAAGGACCAACAATATTCACATGTCTCGTATCGATAACCCCATCTATTGCAACATGCTTGTTTTTGTTCCAATACCTAGACTTGTCATTGGAATGTGATTGATTTTGGTTGGCCTCCTTGTAAATTTTGACCACACCATATTTAATGAGTCCTTGCTCAAGGATCATTCCTTTCTCTTTGATATCTTTGTAGGTCTGCAAAAAATTCATGGTCATGTGGTGAGCCAAGCTAGGATGGGCATTATCAATAAACATTTTCACCAAATGGCATTCTGGCAGGGTACAAGATATGCGGGTGGTAAGGGTTTGCCATCTTTGCAGATATTCGAGAACGCTTTCTCCACCTTTTTGCTTAGTGTGGACAAGATCAATTACTGATAGCTCTGTTTCAACAAGATGGGCATATTGGGCTACAAATGCCTCAGACAATTCAGAAAAGTTTTTAATTGTGCCATATGGGATTCTATAAAACCATTCAAGAGCTAGTCCGGCCAAGCTTTTGGGAAAGAGACGCAAGAGGAAGACATCACCGTATGCCACTTCTTGGCAGTGCATATAGAATTCTTTGATGTGTGTGACAGGGTCTCCTTTTCCTCTGAATTTGTCAAATTTGGGTATCTCAAAGTGTTTAGGAAATGGTGTCATGGTAATGGCTCTGTCAAATGGGTAAGGACACACATTCTCAAACTTGAAGGTTTTTGGATCATTTCCCTCTTGGATGTTCTTCAAAGTTGTCTTCATGGCTTCCCATTCTAAATTAATGGGTGATGGCTGGGGTGCCCCCAATGTAGGAGTGCCTTGAGGTAGGTATGTGCTAGATGGGGCAATGGAATATGGATGGCTTTGAGGTATGGGCTAATAGGGATTGTACATGGCTTGGGCAACTGAATGGTGGATGATGGGTTGTTGAGGTGGAGGTGGCACATATTGCTGCATGTGTTGCAAGGCTTGTTGCTAATATTGGATTTGAGGTTGGGATTGAGGAACATAAGCTGGCTGTGGGATAAATGGATTGCTTTGTGGAGGTAAGGTATAAGATGGTTGTGAAGCTTGGGGAAAGGATCGGGGAGCTTGTGGAACTTGACTTTGGATTTGAGGAGTTTGACCAATATATGTGAGTTGTGCCCCCATTTGGGAAGGTATCTGCATGGCAAAAGAGAACAAGTATTTCGTGGTTGGTGGTGGTGGATTTCCTCCTAGAAGTGGCATAGAAAAATAGCTAGTAATAGGATGTAATGGATTAGTTGGTGGTGGAGGTGGTGGGAATTGAAAGCTTGGGAATGAAATTGATGGGGTTTGATAGCTTGGTGGCTAGATTTGAAAGCTTGGTAGAGTGGTGGCAAGAGTTTGGGTCACTTGAGAGCTTGGCAGAACATTGGTAGTAGCTTGTGGGGTTTGATAGCTTTGTGGAGTGAGAATAGTAGCTTGTGAATTTATGGCTGATGGTACTGAGCTCCAAGGACCTAATGGAAATGATGGAATGGTGTTCTGAGCTGAGGTAAACATGTTGGGGGTGATAAAAGGTTGATTACTTGGCCCCATGGGCAGCATCCCTATTGTGTATTGCTGAAGTTGGCCAAAGATGCTAGCACTGATTTGGGAGATGGGTGGATTTGGAAGGCTGGGTTGGAGAGCAACAGCAGCAATAGTGAAGGGAGTTAATGGTGAGGTGCTTTGGGCAAAGATAGTTTGGAGTGGTAAGGTATGAACCAAGGATGGAGTGGTGGTAGCTGGATTGGCTTGTGGAATGGAGATTTCAACTTGGGTGGAGGATGGTATGTTTGGGTCTATTGGATCATAATGATTGGATTGAGGCTCTTCTTTTGGCACATATTGAGGATAATCTAAATCATAAGAGCCTATTGGGAGTGGTAGTTGTCCAAACAATGAGTGATATGGATCTAATAAGGGAGGAGGTCTTTCAAAGTCAAAGGCTCCTATGTTGTCCCTTCGAAAGTTAGCTATGATTGTTTCTTTGTTCTTGTCTATAATGGCGTTTACCAATACTGCATTTCCTGGTTGGTTCATGAAAGCTTCAATGTCAGTAGGTGATGGTATAGTGTTCTTTGGGCTGAAGGATGGTTGAGTGCTCAAGGGGAGCGATGTTGTTTGATCCAAATGATAGGGTGTCATTGTTTCTTTCTTTTTCTTGGCTAAACGAGTGATGGGTGGCATGAAAATGTTCCTAGGGATGAGATGCAACAATGCTGATGGATGCAAAGGGGGAAGGCTTTTCTATGCAAATGATTTCCTAGGTTGAGGCAAAGCTATATGACAAACCTAAGGAGGATTGGGTTGGGGATTCTAACTTCAAAGATATGTTGCCAAAGCATGAAAGGTCTACTTTCCTATGTGCAAGCTTGGTGGTGATTGTGTCAACTTAAGGATAGACTGATGATCCTTTAGGAAAAATATGAGATTGACCACTTGTGGGTCCCAACCTTTAGCTCAAGGTGATGAGGGATGACAAGTGACAAGGCTAGATTACCCTAGACAAAGCTCTGTCAAAGGGATAACCTTGGTGAGGCTGGTGGATTTGCAAGATGGAAGGAATAGTGGACTTTTGGCAAGGTGACAACAATTTTGAAGGCTTGGATGTGAAAATTAGGCTTTTGGGATGCTAGCTAGGTTTGAGGAGATTGGTTTGGTTCTAAGGCAAAGATCTAAATGAGATGGAAAACTAAAATGCGTAAAGGGATGACTAAGGATGGATGGCTTACCTACAAAGATGACTCTAATGCAAAAGTGAAGTTTATGCAAGAAGATGTGGGGAAACAAGGGGGTTTAATCATAGAAATCATGCCTAGTTGATAACGCATAAGCAGGGTTAACTCTTGGATGTTTGCTAAATTTGATAGTGCGATCTAACCAGGCATCTTGATGGGCTTAGTCAGCAACTTTGTCTTCTGCTTTGTGGAGTTTGGCAATTCAAGGGCTTGGTGTTGCTTCCTTTTTCTTGGCTGAAATTTTTTGGTATACCTGAGATGGCTTGAGTTTGGCTTTGTGAAACTTCTGTTTGGGTTTGGGTTGTTCTAACATAAATTCTTGAATCTGTTTGGCTTTGAGAGATTGTGGTTGTTTTGCTTCAACTTGTTCAACTTCTGAAATAGGCAGTGACTACGCTAAGTGTGCCCTAAATGAGGATTGACCAAGTTTGGCAAACATTCATTCAACAAATAAAAAATCAAGCAATAGTAGGAACAACCAGATAGAAGTTTTTGATTCTCAGAATGTGATACTTGCACCAAGGAGTGTGTATGTTTTACAAATGTTTTGATCAATCACTTCAAACACATTAACACCCTGGATGGTTGTCTGCAAGGCTAACAGTTGGTTTAGTTAGGGAGTCCTCGATATACCCAAGGTACGTAAGGCCCAAATCCGTAGATGAAACCAAAAAGATGTCACACAGCCGAGAGGAGCAGTAACCCACTTCTTCTCTTTCACTTCTCAAGGGTATAAAGTTCCTTGAGGCTTAGCCCGAGTGACAAAATCTTGATTCCAAGAGAGGTGTCTTTGGATTCACCTCCCGATCTTTATACTCCACCAGAATGCTAGAGTTGAGGTCGTCCCAAGGGGTGATGACATCTTTGAGTAGGCCTCATAAAACTTAAACAAGATTTTGGATCCTAATCGTATGCACCCAAGATGGCCTCGAAAGATGACAAGGGGAGAGAAGACTTGGATGATCTTGGGCTAAAATACAAAATTCTTTTTCAACTGACACTTAAATTTTCTAATCTAGTCCTTGCAAACACACATATTTAGGATGCAAATGTTGAATTCCAACTTGAAGCGTTAACAAAAGTAAAATCGATCGAAGAATGAATACACCAAGAAGATTTAGGGTCAACAAAAGTAAACTCATGCACCCGGAGGTCCTCGACGTCAAGTATTGATTGATTTTTATTTAAGGCATTCAAGATTGAGTGTGAGTTTGTTTTAAGCCCAAAACAAAGATGTGTGAAATTTGATTTCAAGCGCGCACCCGAAGGCCCTCCACGTCAAGATTTGTTCAATTTTTTTTATGCCCAAATGAAGTGTTAGCGAGACTAATGTGCATTCAAGAAATTTTCTAACTTAGAAATACTAATAAAAACACAAGTAAGTGGAGTTTGATTTTTGTGGAGCACTTAACACCCTCTTAGGTAGACCCATCCCCATATATGGCATTGAGATTTCAACTAATGGTTAGAATTATGGGTGATTAAAGGAGGTGAGTCCAACAACAAACTCACTCAAAGCGTTTTTATTTGATTTTTATAACTTAGAAAGTTTTTAAAATGTGGATTCTTTTTATGCCCCAAAAGGTGATTATTTGATCTATGGCATTCAAGATTGAATTTGTTGTTTTAATCATGCATTCCAAGAAAAAATTTGATTTTAATCTATGGCATTCAAAATTGATTTAAGCGACATACATTCAAAGACAATTGTTTAAACATTCAAGTTCATTTTAGCAACATACATTCAAAGACAAGTGTTTAAACATTCAAGTTCATTTTTTACGAGCATTAAACCATGTAAGGAGAACCTGCAAGAAACATGGTTAGTGGTTTCATAGATGCTCCAACCTGCAAAGCTACAAAAATCAATTTGATTAGTCACCCAAAAATTTCAAAAATTGAAGCTTAACTATGGGAAAAATAAAATCAACTTTTTTTGTCCTTTTTCCTAGGCGTAAAAATGCTTAGAAAAATCTCTACTCTATGGAACCACCAAAAGTTGAAATTTGATTTATACCATTTTTTTTTTTTATTTTTTTTTTTTTTATTTTTATTTTTATTTTTTAAAATAAAAAGTGCTGGAACAGAGATGCTAAAACAGAAATGATGATGGTGCAGATAGGTGACAATAATAGACAGAGACGACAGTTCACCAGACGGAGATGCCAAATTGCGGAGACGTTGAATTACGGAGATGCCAATCTGCAGAGACGACAGTTCAATTTGGTAGCGCAGACAACCGGAAAGTAGGTGGAGACGCTGAACTGCGGAGACGACAGTTGAGTTGGCAACACAAACAATCGAAAAGCAGGCGAAGACGCTGAACTGCAGAGACGACAGTTGAGTTGGTGGTGTAGACAACCAGAAAGTAGGCAGAGATGCTGAACTGCGGAGACGATAATTGAGGTTGCGGAGACGACAGTTTGGTGACGGCGCAACCAACAGGAGATCAGGCGAAGACGCTGAACTGCAGAGATGACAGTTGAGGTTGTGGAGACGACAGTTTGGTGGTGGCACAGCCAAAAGGAGACCAGGCGAAGACGCCAAATTTCAGAGATGACAGTTTGTCAGGCAGAGACGACAGTTCACCAGGTGCAAACGCTAATCTACAAAGACGACACTGCGTGTGAACAAAACTTATGGGCACGATTTTTTCTAAATTTTTTTTGGATTTTAGAGGGTATGTTGTCTTCCCAAATGTGTCCTTCAACCTGCAAAAACAAGAGAAACACCCTACAACCCACTCAAACAATAAAAAATGTTAGATTGTTAGTTTATAATAATAAAACATGGATTGAATTACCCATAGTGGGGTCCCACCGGACATGCCAAAATGTATACACTAATATGTTAGCAAGAAAACACTAATCTATTTAAAAACCAAAGCATTAACTAACAAGATCAATATAACATATATGAGAGACTAAAAAGGAACCCCTAATTAAGAATGTGAGCCAAATGAATGGACTCTCCCAATAGGAATTAGCTCTTTTCTTGGTAGATGAGTCTAAGTAAAGGATTGGTATGTATGCTCAAAGGGCTTCAAGTTTTCTTCAATGGTGGGGATGGGTAATGGCAAATTGGTAGCTTTGTGAGCTCTCAATTTGGCATTATAAGGGTATGGTTAAGGGCTCAAGGATTGTGATTGAAATGGCTTGGGAGGGCATCCAATTTATAGGCTAAGGGCTTGAGGGTTTGAGGGCTAAGATGCAAGGATGGGAAAAAGCTCATGGAGGGCTCAGATTGCATGAGAGGAGAGCACATGGATTGTGCTTCCTTACAACCAATCAGAGAGTGACACATGTCACGGGGTGAGTGGATGGAGGAAAGGGCAATGATGAGTCAACAAAGGAGGCTCAAGGCCTTAAAGACCCTCATAAATGGCTTGTAAGAGCAATGAATGGGTTTGTAAGAGTCTTTAAGGTTTTGTAAGAGCATTTATGACTTGGTGGTTGGGATATTTTGGAGATTGTTGACTTTGCTTGGCTTAAAAAATTCTTAAGCTTGCTTAGGGAATGTGACAAGGTTAGGGGGGGGATTAGAGGTGATTTAAGATTTAGATTAGGGATGTTAGAGATATGCAAGTGGATGAATTCAATGAGGGTGGGTGAGTTAGTAGCTAAGCTTGGTTAGTATGGGTGGATGGGGTGGATTAAGCTAAAATGGAGGTTTAGAGATAGGCTTAGGGTGAGGATGAAGACCTTCTAGAAGAGTCTAAAATTTCCTAGGATGAGGATAAAAGGTTTTTTAGGAAATAAATAAAGTTTTATTTATTTCATGGGTTTGGGTTGAGGAGATATTCATTAAAACATTTTTAATAAACATGAGGATTAATATTTAACCTTAATTAAATATTTTGAGTTGGGATTAGGGGTAGGAAATGATGGGATTAGCTTTTAATCGAAATTAAAGAAGGATTAGAAGATTTTGGAAGAGTTTAGTGATCTTAAGAAAATTGGCCAAGTTTTGGGCAAAAAATAAATTAAATATTTATTTTGGGATTTTTGGTCATTTCAAATATACAAAATAAAAAATTAGACATAATATTAATGATTTTTTTTTTTTTTTTCTAAAACTTAAAAATTTAAAACCAAAATCTCTTTTATTAACATATTAATTTGTTCAAAAATTAATGAATTAAACTTTTCATCATTAATAAAATTTAGTAATTTCTAAGTTTAAACAAATCAAATTTGATTTAGAAACTTACTAAAATATACTTAGAGAAAATAAAAAGACTAGATCACATTTGCTTATCTTTCATTTTGAGTTGTTAATAATACTTATACACCATAGAAATAAAATATAGGATCAATCTTTTTTCAACAAATAAAAAATTTATATATTTATTTTATAAAATGTGAGGTGGAAGTATGAGTGATAGATATTAAAACTACTATAAAATAAAATACAATTGTTTCTAATTTTTTGGTTTCTACACCAATTTAGAGTTTATCTAAATATAACAAGATTGTTAGTTTCATTTTCCAATAAATAAAGAGTTTCCAATTTTATTAATAAGATCTAAGATAACTTAAATAAAAGATAAAATCAAATATAAATTTTTATACCTTCAATATTTTTACTTTTAAATGATTAATATTGCATAGATTGCTATTTTAAATGATATATATGATCCACCACTAAGATAAAAGGTATTATAGAATTGTTTTG
>CM053785.1:599539987-599669987 GCA_028749045.1 Cupressus sempervirens | reverse complement strand
ATGTAGATATGACAATGCATGATAACTAGGAAATAAGCAAGAGATAACTTATCTCTCACACTAGGTTGCATCACATATTCACCAAAGGTGGATCATCCTCCATTGTACAATAAAATATGTGCATGAATGTGAGGATGATAATGTAATAGGAGCACTAAAGGTGGATCTCACACATAAGTGGAATGAGATAACAAGTGTGACCACCTAAAGTGGAATTCTCCTACACTATGTCCTAAAATAAGATGCAAACTCCTAGGTGTCTACAATGCAAACTACTATGTATGCATTATCCTAAGTAAGTTTACGTGTAATCAGGAATATTCAATTACACCAACCTCCCTAGTGCAACTTAAGAGAATGCACTTAATCTTACAATCTTAGATGACAATGCAAGTGCAAAAGCAATGCAATCTCTTGCTCTCTCTTCACCCCTGCCCTCCCCCCCAAAAAAAAGAGACAGAGAGATGAAAACACACAAGCTACATGACAAATGGATAGATAGAGGACTCAAGACCCCCTAGGACTGCATACATGATGCATGTACAGTCAACTATCCACCCCCACCGTAATGAACAATGTCCTACAAAGATGGTAAATTCTTGAAGATAAAAATTAAAACATAGAGGTGGTTTATTTGCATTGATCATGGAAGGAGTAATTGACATTTCTGGATGATAGAAACTCTTTCTCTAAAAATGTGAGATTAAGGAATACCTGCAGCAATTATAATTAGTTATTCCATCAGAAGATGTGATGAAGCAACTCATACTAAGGTTACAATGAAGAGTCACGCATTTA
Source organism: Cupressus sempervirens (assembly GCA_028749045.1). NCBI lineage: Eukaryota > Viridiplantae > Streptophyta > Pinopsida > Cupressales > Cupressaceae > Cupressus > Cupressus sempervirens. The sequence goes on along the minus strand of CM053785.1, from coordinate 599,669,189 downwards.
ATTAGTCAATCTTGATATTAAGAAGATTGATAACCATTCCAATCAATCATCAACTATTTCTTATTATCTATTCATCTTTATTTGATCGTGCAAATGAGCAGTCACCTTTTGCAAATCTGGTTGCATATAGTCAAGGATAGTAATCAGGAAGAGCATCACCATTTTTGCAGATTTCTAAAGACAAATCAGACACCAAAAATTACATCACCCCTGTAAAGTGATAGATAGAAGACTTGGGGCACAATTCATATTGTCATATCTAAAACAGATGTAACAGACATTGAGGAGCTCATTGCATACTTCTAGAGTTTAGATTGTCAAAAGAGGCTTGGCATTGTTGCTATAAGCAATAGAAGCAAAAGACGTACAACATTCTAATATTGTCATATCAGGAATAGCAAAAGTGCACATCAGACTTAGCAAGATATCATCATTACATAATCCACACAAGTCCTATTAGAGATGGAAAAGATTTCTCCATCTTATGGCAGATATAAATATCCAAGGTACTCGTTGTATTTCATCATTCTTGAATGAGCATATAGCGATTAAGATTGTCAAAGTTATTCATTGACAAGTGATATATCATATTGTGATCAAGATTCTCATAATATAAGTAGTATTGATTGGATAATCAGTGTATAATTATATTAAGAAGTATCATTTATTATCAATCTAAGTGCTGTAAAGGATCTTTAGAGTCTTGCTGGTAAAAAAGTTTCTTGCAATTGATTGTTGGTGAGTTAATAGTCCCCAGATCCTAAGAATTAACATAAGGGGAAATTACACACCCCTTCTATGTCAACAACTTTTTCACTGTCCTCTGCCACTTATTCCTCAGAATTGTAGTCCACTAGCTATTTAATTTTTCCTTTTCCACCTAAGCGGTTTGCCAATCTATGAGAGTGCCTTGCATTATTCTCATTCTTGCTAACTATTACGAGGTAATTGGTAAATACTTGCTTGTTAATAACAGAGACCAAAAGGTCAATTTATACAAAAGAATGAGACGATGTTTCCTTAGGAAATGATCGTAAAGAATAGAAACATTCTATTCCAGAGAAAGCAAAAAACGAAAGCAAACTAAAGCTAAAGATATTTACAAGATAACCATTAACTAATAATAGACGTCTTATCTATTATTGTAATACCCTCCCTTAATGGTTAATCTATCTAACACACCAAGCTGTCCTCTGAATTTGACAAACTTATCAGGACCAAGAGGCTTGGTGAGAATGTCTGCAGTCTGATCTGTGGTAGGAACATACTGCAGATCTATAGTCCGGTCTTCAACCAGCTGTCGTATGTAATGACAATGAACATTCACATGCTTGGTTCGTATATGGAAGACTGAATTCCGTGCTAACTTGATAACGCTTACGTTATCAACAAACAGAGTAGTCGGTCCTGCTGGTGACATCTGCATATCCCCAAGCATCCGACAAAGCCAGACAGCTTCACATCCTGCCTTAACAGTCCCTCTGTATTCAGCCTCTGTCGAAGAGAGAGAAACTGCCTACTGCTTGTTGCTGGTCCATGTGACTGCACCAGATCCCAAATTGAACACATATCCAGATGTTGACTTTTTATCATCAATAGAGCCTGCCCAATCTGAATCTGTGAACCCACTAAGTTTAGGATTAGAACTCCGAGAATACAGAAGTCCATAATCAGAAGTGCCCTTCACATAACGAAGCACACGCTTTGCTGCCATCCAATGATCAGCTTTAGGAGCTGTCATAAAGCGTGAAATATAGCTGACTGCGAAGCTGATATCAGGCCTAGTAGCAGATAGGTAGATGAGGCTGCCTACTAGTTGCCTATATGTAGTATCATCAACGGAAGGAGAATCAGACTTGGCTGATAACTTGAGACCTTTCTCCATAGGTGTAGATGCAGGTTTGCAATCCTGCATTCGGAATTTGTCTAACAAGGCCCTGGCATATTTGGACTGAGAGATGAATATACCAGAAGACTGTTGCCAAACTTCAACACCTAAGCAATAATGCATGAGCCCAAGGTCAGTCATATCAAAAGACTAGCATAAGTGTTGTTTGATTCCCTAAATCAAAGATGTCGAACTGCCAGTGATGATCAGATCATCCACATAGATAACCAGAAGGATGATGTCACTGTCAGTAGTCTTGATGTACAGATTTGAGTATAAAGAACTCCTCTTGAAGCCTTGATCACTGAGGTACGTATCAATCTTGATTTACCATGCCCGAGGGGCCTGCTTCAAACCATAGAGAGCTTTTACCAATCTGAGAACCTGATGGTCTTTACCAGCAACCTTGAAACCAGGAGGCTGCGTCATGTAGACCTCTTCATGGAGATCACCATTCAGGAAAGCACTCTTTACGTCCATCTAATGGACCTTCCAGCCAAACTGTGCTGCCATGGCTAGGACTAATCTGATGGTGCTCATCTTTGCAGTAGGAGCAAAGGTCTCCTCATAATCAATGCCCTGATGCTGAGAAAAGCCCTTTGCCACTAAACGAGCTTTGTACTTATCCAAAGTACCATCTGATTTGTATTTGATTTTGTAGACCCATTTGCAGCTAATGGCTTTCTTCCCTGGGGGAAGATCAGAAAGGACCCAAGTGTTGTTCTTCAGCAGGCTCTGGTGTTCAAATTGCATGGCCTGTTCCCACTCTGGAATTCCTTTAGCCTCAGAATATGTTTGAGGTTCAAACACACTGTGAATGTTGGCCATAAGAGCAAAGTTAACAGAATCTGTAGTTTTGCTCTTTATCCGAGCAGTTCTCCCATCAATGAGCTCATCATCATGAAGATCATAAAGTGTCTTAGCCCACCACTTAGGCCGGAGAGGAGAATGACCAACAATAGTACTAGGAGATGCTTGATCAGCAGGATCCTGATCAGAAGAATCTGGATCAAACTCAGGTGAAGCATCTTCAAAACGAGGTGATCCTGCAGGAGAAGCCGGAGGTGTCTGTATAGGTATCACTGGCAGGACTGGAGCTGGAGGAGCTAATGGAGCCCTCCCATCAGGTGGACCTAATGGAAGCCGAACTCTGCAAATCATGAACCTGCATACGCTGGTCTGCTGGATCAGGAACAGGAGAAACAGGCATGAATGGTCATTGTTGCTCATCAAAGACTACATCGCGGCTGTATATGAGACGAGATGTCTCAACATCAATAAGGCGATAGGCTTTGTGAAGATTGCTATATCCAGCAAGCATCGGTTTTTGACTTTTGGCATCCAACTTGGTGCGTGAAGCATCAGGGATCCAAACAAAAGCAAGAGAGCCCAAAACCTTCAGGTGACTGATTTTGCGCTTGCGACCTGACCAGGCCTCTTCCGGAGTTTTACCTTTGACCGCTATTGTGGGTGACCGGTTCAACAGATAAACTGCAGTGTTAACTGCTTCTGCCCAAAAATGCTTCGGAACATGTCTGTGTTCGAGCATGGAACGAGCCATCTCGGTGATTGTCTTGTTCCAACGTTCAACTACACTGTTCTATTGTGGCATGTGGGGTGTGGTGAACTGGCATTGGATGCCATGTGTATCCAAGAAGCTGGAGAAAACATTAGAACAAAATTCCCCCCCATTGTCTGATCTAAGAGTAATAATAGATTTCCTAGACTCTTTTTCAACTAAGGGTTTAAACTTCTGAAATACAGTAAATGCATCGGATTTCTTTTTAAGGAAATACACCCACATTTTTCTACTGAAATCATCTACAAACAACAGAAAATACCTGTACCCAAGAACAGAAGGAGTGGCCATAGGGCCGCAGATATTAGCATGAACAAGTTGAAGGATTTGAGAAGCTCGCCAGGAATCGCCACTGGGGAAAGGTGTGCGATGTTGCTTCCCAGCCTGACATGCATCACAAACTCCAAGGTGTTGGGTTTGAATCTCTGGCAAACCAAGAACAAGCTCATCCCGAGCAAGTTGTGAGAGATAATGCACATTTAAGTGCCCATATCGCTGATGCCAAAGTGTGCTGATGGAAGATTGCCGAGCAGCCATAGCTAAGTCCTGAGAATCACCAGAATCAGTAAGTCTGAAAAGACCATGATCCTCAAGACCAACTGCAACAGTAGACTTAGTCGCCCGATCAGTGATGGTGCACTGATGTGAACTGAAGGTGACTGCCAAGTGTGGAGAATGTCGCAGCAACTGACTGACCGAGAGTAGATTTAGTTCCATCCCTGGAATGTAGTACACATCAAGGAATATGAGCTTCCTTCCAATAGACTGAATTTGAATGTTGCCTTTACCAACAACCGTGTACTCTTCTCCACCACCAAAGATAACAGAATCTGAATAAGGCTGGTAGTCAGTAAACCAGTCTCTGAGGTGAGTGAAATGTCGAGAGGCACCTGAATCAATGTACCAGGCAGATGACTGCACATGATCCGCGGGTCTTTTAGCCATGAAGGCGTAAAAGGCAGATTCTGCCTGTTCAGTGTGCTCTGCACTGTTCGCTTTGGGTTGCGAACCTGATTGCTTAGATTGGGCAGCTAAGCATTTTCGACATGCAACCTTCATGTGACCATACTTGTGTCAATAGTTGCATCGAATGTTCTTCTTTTTGGTACCATCGGATGCTGGAGCAGAAGACTTCTGCTGAGATGGTTGTTGAGACTTGCCCTTATCCTCCTAAAAGGATTTCGCAACAAAGGCTTGCTCAGTGGAGGTGGAACTGGAGCTGCTACCGAACTGTTGTTTCCACCGATCTTGCTGAAGTAGCAGGGTGCAGAGATCAGTGAACTTTAGATCAACACCAGTAGATGTGATGTTGAGAGTCTCGATAAAATGCTCATAGGAATTTGGTAAACTCCGAAGAGTGATTACCACAATATCCTCTTCCTCCATCTTGCGACCGATGGCAAGTAACTAATCACGGACTTCCTGAATCCGATTCAGGTGTGCCTGGAGCGAGGTGCGCTCATCCATGACAATAGAAAACAGAGTGTTTTTCAGAAAGAAGGCTCTGCTCTTGTCGAAAGTCTCATGAAGACCTTTGAGATGTGTCCAGATTTCGGCCGCTATCTTGCCGGATGGAATCTGAGAAAGCTGGTCATCAGCTACGGAGAGTTTGAGAAGCATTACTGCCTCTCGATTGTTCAAATCCCATGTATCTTGATCAGGACCCGGAGAAGTCGGACGCTGCTTAACACCCAGAACAAGTTGATCGGTGTTTCGATATTTGAAGATTGCGATGATGCGCTGCTTCCAGGTTCCATAATTGCGACCATTGAATTTGGAATTATGCTCGAGTAGAATATTTGTCAGAGATGCCATGGCACGTTTTTCAATGAAAAATTGTGAAAATCTGTGAAGGCACGTTCTTCGAGGCAAAAATATGGAAGACCCAGAAGAATCAGAGAATGACCCAAAAGAGAGCTCGAAAAACCCAGAAGGAATCTGTTATCATTTTTTGAATCCGCTGGCTCGAAAATCGAGGCACCCAGAAAAAACGAACGACAACCTAGTTGAGCTCTCGAAAAACCCACCAAGAATCTGCAAACAAAAAAATTTTCCGACCCCAAAAATTAGGGTTTGGAAAAAAAAGGCCCTAGCTGAAAAAAAGCTTGAAAAAACTTCAGATTTCTTGATGAAAAATGGTCGAATCTGCTTCAAAAATGACTAAGAACAGGTGGGAGTGCAGAGGCGACAAGTACTGGGTGAAGGTCGCGACTGTATTTGCAGGAAAAAATAGAAGAAATCACGCGGGTTAAAAAACGCGATTTCCCTGTCAATTTTAGATGCGGGCCAACCATACACAGACCTCCAAAAAATGCTTTTTTTTCAGTCATGAAGCCATGATTTGCAAAGGAGTTTGGTCAAAAGAAATCGCGATTTGCAAACCCGTAATTCGGTAATTTCTCCAAGCAGAAAACCCTAGGGGGTTTTTGGAGAAATTAGCTGAAATAATTTTTGGAAAAATTTAAACAAATAATTTCAAGAAGAAATTATAAATTTTTCCGAAAAAAATTTAAGTCTTTAGCTTTGATACCATATTACGAGGTAATTGGTAAATACTTGCTTGTTAATAACAGAGACCGAAAGGTCAATTTATACAAAAGAATGAGACGATGTTTCCTTAGGAAACGATCGTAAAGAATAGAAACATTCTATTCCAGAGAAAGCAAAAAACGAAAGCAAACTAAAGCTAAAGATATTTACAAGATAACCATTAACTAATAATAGACGTCTTATCTATTATTGTAATACTAACCTCCTCTTCATTGTACTCTTCTTCTTCACCAATAACCTCGTGGATGGTCATATTAGGCTTCTCAGCTAATGGGGATAGTCTTTTCCTTTTCCTTTTTCTAACAATTTTGGAGAAGGCAGTGTTTTTTAGATCAAACAGGCCCGTCACTACCATAGTTGGGTTTCTGGCTTACCAGGGTGGGAACTGGGAGGTGATTTTCAATTTGACAGGGCTTTCATTATCTTTAAAGAAGTGGTTGAGAGTCGAGACCTTCATTATTTTCCACTCTACTCATTTTCTTCCATTTCTTGCAAGTGGCTGATAGATATCTTTGAACATCCTTACCGACCTCAAAGGAAATGCTGCCTGCCATGACCCTTCTGTCTTCCCATGAGGTTGCAAAATGAATGGATTTGCCTTCATCATACCATTAATTCACTCAATAATTTGTGACACACCCCATTCTGAGAAAATATGCCCCACAGTAGCATCATCCTTCAACTCTTTATGTGCGCTTGGCTCTATTAAACATGCTCCCCACTCATTTTGAAAATAATAGCTAATACAGTTGCAAATAAACCCGCCCAGTTTTTTCCTTTACCATTTCTCTCCCAGTTAATACAAACTGCAGTAAAAAACAAGAAGTTTAGTTATCTATACATTTCCTTACAATAGGCTTACAAACTTTTGTTATCTACTCCTTTCATTATGACTTTTATATTTATTTTTTCCGTGTTCACTTCATTACACACCCTTACGCCAATGATAACATAAACTCAAGCTGTATTAAAGTCATCTCTTTGGACTTACCCTGCTTGCAACTTGGGAATGATTCCATTAGCCCAAATCAAAACCCCTCCCAAGTTAAAGATGGAGGTAGAGGGTTAAACTTCCATTTATCCTTGTTTTGGAGACACTGATTTTCCACGTGTGCAAACTCTATCCTTATGAAGATAAGAATAGAGAATTGACCACTGTTTATGTTTGCTTTTAGAAGACTAGTTTTACATATTAATGCACGTTATCTTTGACGATGATGACATTTTTAATACCTATTAGACAAAATTGGTCTCCAAGATCCAGGACATCGTCTAAACAATGCACTTTGCTTCGATTCTTCTTCACAACCTATAATCTTATAGTTATTTTCTTGATTCAAACTTTTACAATCTTTCTATTCTTCGCAACCAAAGTGTAATTGGGATCCTTGAACTCTTTCTGACAGAAGTGCTTAGGAAAATAAAATGTGTTAGAACTTAGAAGCATATCAAGATAATGAATAATGAAACAAAAAATCTAAAATTAGACTAATTAGAGCGAGAAATGTGTTTTTCAACATTTTAGTTATTAAAAGAATGTTGGGACCACTAAAACATTGTTATGGGTAGGCCTGCCAATTTTCGATGGGCATTTAATAGATTTAAGATAAAATAGCCAATCTTTGTTTGATTGTCCAAATTAGGATTTAATGAACCACTTTATGGTTGTAGATTTTGTACTAGGAGGTAAGCATTTGGGTATATAGAAGTCGTGGAATTTTGGAACTAGGGAAAAAATCTGAGTTTTTATCCCAATGAAGTCCTTTATGATTTGACAGGTTGACTTTCTTTCCTGTTGAAGTTCCGAGTTAGGTTTCCTATTTGTTAGAAATGGATATTAAGACAATATGCTACTTAATAAGAATTCACAGATAAATTTACTATTTATTTACACAGTTTCTGTAAAAAGCTAGAAGAGTTGTGTTCCTAGTTAGAGCATTCATGTCATCTGCTAAATTGCATTTTGTTTGACTTTTTAAGAACAACTATGCTTTCCAAACACTTTCTTGTAAGAACATGAGCTTTGTACCTGTGTTCTATGGTATTTTAGAAATGGGAATGACATACATGAATTGGATTCAGTTATGAAAAACGGTAAGTTATGGCGCTTTTCCCTGCAGTCTTGGGTTCTGGTACTGGTTCAGCCCAGGTTTTTGTCCTGGTTTGGTTCAGACATAAATCAAGATCAAAATCTGCTTATGTAACTATTTTTTTCTAAGTCATCAACAAAACTTTTAATATGATTACAATTGATATTATGCATTTTTACAATGAGCTGAATGATAGCTAAACCCAACTTACCTACTTTGCTCTAAAGATTGTCATTGGATTAAGTAAAGCTACCTATCTTCAACTCCTATATAGATGTTAAAACTGTGCAAGTATGACTTACATAAAATATATTTCTTGGTTACACTAACAATCATGGGTGCTCAGGAATGACCACATAAACTAAGTACTGATAAAGATGCTTTGATTTAAAATGATATTAGATTGTTGAATGGATTCAGACCAGTTCCTATCTATTGGGCAATAGGGTGACGATGCACCGAGGAAGAACAAACCAGAAAATGAGAATGTGAAACTATGTGTTTGCAAATTAATCATGAAATCTTGAACTGCAACATACTTAGTAATCTAGACACAGCTACATATATTCATGTATAAAATGAGAGAGATACTTATAATACTTGCAACATTTTAGATTGCTGTTACATTCATCTAACCCAATATTACACTCATGCCAGCAAGTGTGGCATCAGAAAATCACTATCTGCATCTAAGACACTCTCCAAAATATATACAAAATATACACCAAGATGCCCAGCTCTAATTTTCATACATTATAGCATCCTGATATCAATGGCTTTAAGCAAATTGTTGCCTAAATGAGCATGTCAAATGGAAAGAGGATGGCCATAACACTTTTGGTGGTGTCGTGAAGGGACGCCAATAATGCTGGTAGGTGGGGAGGACGGAGCGATATGCAACCATTGCCTACAAAACCGTGTTGACTTTATAATGCCACCAAAGATCATTAAAATCACACCTTGTGCCATATTGGGCTTCCTCTCACTTAATTCTGCATGATTTAGCCGCTTTAGACATTTTTCCTATATAACGCACGAAGGAGGGAGCATTAAAAATTTTGCATCTGCAATATGCCATGAGTTCAACTTCCTTTTGTGCCATGCATGATGAATGGAATTGCAATAGAAGCCCATATTATAAAATAACTACTTACTTTCAACTGTTGGATTTTAACCCAGAAATCAGATAAACAACAATAACAAATGACCAGAAAAGATGCAAGAGACACATAAATATCCTGGGAAAATCCTTCAAGAATGAAGGGAAAAACCCAGTCACACACAACAAAAGCTCATTTTATTGATAATGAAATTCAAGTGTACAAAATCCTTTGCTTGATGCGTTATATATATATATATATATTATAATAATAATAATAAAGACTCTTCACATTACAATCGAATGTCTCTTGAGTTTCCCAAAATATAATTCTTTATTTTAAATACAACTCTATGTATTTCCGTGCTTCAACGCATGTAGTGTTACACATGCCTTTATATTTAATATTACAATTTATCATAAATGTCCACTTTAGCTGAAGATGACCATAGTGATAATAACGTCCATATTTCTAGAGGTAAAGATCTCTATTGCAGCTACAATCTCCAACACTTCCTCTTAGCTAGAGAGAGATCTTTAGCTGAACAATCACGCAAGGCCACAACCAAAATGTCAATGATAAAATCTAATCACCAAGATCCTGTAAAATTCATGGAATCACTCAACATGAAAACCCTGCAAGAATTACAAGTGGCTTTCATCATGATGTTGTCATGGAATCTCTCAACATGGCATTAGGAGAATAATTTGCTTACTGTTAATAATCATGTAATCACTCAACATTTCTCATTATCACAGAATCACTCAACATTACTCATAACCATGGAATCACTCAACATGAAGAAACTGCAAAGAAAAAAACGAATTCAACTTTCATCATGGACTCACTCAACATGATGTTGTCTTTGAATCTCTCAACATGACCAACCTGCAAAATTCAACCCAAATGCAAAATCATGTAGGTCGGTGTTAGAAATTTGGTGGCCGGAATTCTGTTGAAAGAGAAGTAATTTGGAGTTGCAAGGAGTCTGAAAATCTCAGGTAGTTCTCTCTTATGTTCATGTGTGGGTCCTCCTCATGGTCTTTTTTATTGATGATGAGTTTTGCGGTCGCCCGTCTTGTTACTCTGCATAGAAGTCTCTCAGAGAATATGTTGTATTTGAGACCGTATTTCTGTGTAGCGTTATTCCAGATCTTGATCTTTGTGTGTTTCTCCTATATGTTTATTCTTCATTATCAATCACTTTTATTTTGTGTCATCATTTCTGTGATGTGATTATTTGTTCGGATGTGCAAAGATCTTTGTTCTATGTATGATCTGAGTTATGTTTCTTCTGGTGAGGGTGAGTGATAATCGTATCTTTTGATAGAATTCTTCAAAAAAATTGTTAGTCATCTAGTAAAAAATTCATCAGAGTTATCTGTGATTATGAAACTCTATTTTGTTATACTGTCCGGGAGAAATTGATCACTCTCATGTATATTGAAGTGAACTGGACTGTTTGGATACTTGCACCATTGACAAACTTATGTATATGCTCTGATGGAACAAAACTGGCCTAAAATGTGAAACAAGATTTTTATGAGGAATCAAGCATTGATAATTGATGAAACAAGTTTTATTGTTCTTTATATGTGAGCCATATTCTATACATTATTCTATGATTATACCATTGAGTATAGATCATAATTTGTATATATTTTTCTGAATAATGTTAGCATTGATCTCTATATTTCTCTTTATGATAGGTTGATTCTATTGAGAAGCAATGACATGCAAATTCATGTAGATTGCGATTCAAAGGGAGATCATATACTAGAAATGTGATTTAGAGGGAGATGTTCACTTTTAGAGGGAGTTGTTTTTGGTTGAGAGGGAGTCTTTGTACTATCCCCGCCTTTCGTATACACGCTTCTAATGTTTGTGCTTTTTGAGACTTTTGTTGGAAGCGGGTCTTTGTTGTGATTGCATTTCTTGTTCGATTATGAGTTCTTTTTCATGATAGTTGTATGGTCAACTTGATAACTCTTTCACTTACGAGAGGTTCATAGTGAGCATCATGTAGAGAGAGAGTCCATGATGTCATCACATTGAGAGATTCTGTGATGGGAGTTGGAAGTCATGTTGAGAGAGTCCATGACTATACCACGTTGAGAGATTCCATGGTAAAATGCTAGTTGTAAACCTTACTAACTTATCATGTTGAGAGATTCCATGACAACATCACGTTGAGTGAGTCCATGATGAGAAGTGATTCCATGATTATTAACAATGAGTAAGTTGTTATCTTAGTGTCGTGTTGAGAGATTCCATAACAACATCATAATGTAAGCTACTTGTTTCGTGCAGGGTAATCATGTTGAGTGATTCCATGAATTTTATAGGATCTATGTGATTAGATTTATTTATTGACATTTTGGTTGTAGCCTTGTGTGACTATTCAGCTAAAGATCTCTCTCTGGCTAAGAGGGAGTGTTGGAGATTGTAGCTACGATAGAATGAAGCTAAATAAAAGTCAAAGCAAAGAATGAAGAGGAACGGCACAAATCATGATGCCTTGGCATAGACCACTAACTGGTGTATCATCATCTTCCATCCAAAAATTCCTTGTCGATGGAGGGAAAAATACAGTCTTATTTTCTTCTTAAATTGTTCGTGAGTTCATCATCCAATCATATACTGTCATATTGAGCACCATGATATTGTATTCAAGAACGAAATAATAATGACAGTGATCTACTCGTTCTCCATTCTAAGTGCCAAACGACTTTTGCTCATAACGCCTTTTTCTTGGCAGAGCCTTTGCCTGTAACGGTTACACAATAAAGACAACTACTTTCGTGAAAAAAATCGCACCAGGACAGGATTGTTGGGAAGTAATGCCAGCTTAACAGTGCTGGACAAGACTTCGCTCCGTCATGTAACTCTCAATAATTATCAGGCAAAGTCGACACCACTCCCAGCCTAACAAATCTTAGCCCAAATGCAAACTTAGTTCATAACACCAAGGTTATTTTTAAGCAGTTGTATCAAAGTTCCAAGAGGATGATGTCCCTTAGACTCGGGCTAAAAAAATGTCGCTTTGCATGCCAGGTAATGACTTCAACATGGTGCAGATGTTATTTTTAATCTCTCTGGGCCAAGCAAGGACTTATTATACTTGATAGCTCCTCTAGCCAGTCAAAAGACCATGCGACCATCATTATACTGCAAAATCAGAATCATGCTTCTGGAAAAGGGTAAATGTATAAGATAAGTGTAATATGCTTAACACTTGCGTTCTCAAAAAAATAATGCCTCCGATCATGTAAGAATAATGAAATCCTATAAATAAAATGCAGAGAAATCTCATAGAAGCACAAAAAAAAGGAGCATCTAGTTCAAACAGAATCAAAGACAACCCCCAAAGGTGAACTGATCTTTCTCACAGCTATACATATTTAACACTTCTATATTGCTGATATCCAAAACTTGGCTCTAATACCATGTTGGATTTTAACACAAATCAGATAAACAATAAGAGCCAATGACTAGAAAAGATGCAAGTGACACACAAAAAATCCTGGGAAAAGCCTTCAAGAATAAAGGGAAAAACCCAACCACATACAACAACAGATCATTTTATTGATAATGAAATTCAAGTGTGCAATATCCTTTACTTGATGTGATATATATAACATTAGGAGAGACTCTTTACATTACAACCGAAGGTCTTTTGAGTTTCCCAAAATATAACTCTTTATTTTAAATACAACTCTACGTATTTCCATGCCTCAACACATGTAGTATTACATGTCTTTATATTTATTATTACAGTTTAGCATAAATCTCCTCTTCAGCTGAAGGTGACCATAACGATAATAAAGTCCGTATTTCTAGAGATAAAGATCTCTATCTCAGCTACAATCTCCAACACCAACTGTCTTGATTGTAATTTGTGAGTGACACACATTCCAGCTAGAACGATCCCTACATAGTTGTAGTAAACTTTTTGCAAAAAAACTTCTCCCACACCTCTAGTTCCAAATTGTCTAGACCCTTAAATATAGGAATATTAGCAGATGCAACCGCTTCCTACTTTTTCATTTCCTTCTGTAACAAAAAACCAGCAATTTCCCCCATCTTTAATAGATTAGACACAATTTTAGGACATGTGGATGGTACATTTTGGTTCCCATGTTAAGCCTATACCCTTCTCTCATAATATGTCTTAACAAACTGTAGCTGTACATCATTGTCAAAGACAAAAATCAACCTCAGATGTATATCTGTCCATTTTCTTTTAGACTCTAGATTTCCTCTTTTCTTGGAGCTCTTATTACAACCCATTTTAAATAACATGCAATGAATAGATTGGACACATTGCTCCATAAAATTTGCCGAGTTCAAAGGCTTCTGGAAACACTAAAGCCAAATTACAATAACCATCTGCCTTCATATACAAAAATAAAACCATCTAGCCACACAATATTCCATGTACCATCAATCAAGGTCAAATCTAATGCCATCACTTTAATAAGGAGCACTGAATGGTCCTTGAAAATCTGTCCATCTACAAATTAACAGGAATATATAATTTAGAAAATGACTAAGTTTGTACAATGCAGAAGTATGGTTCTGTTTAAAGCTGTACCTGATCAGCTTGATAAGTAGCTTAAGTAATTTGATGTAAAGTTTGCTGATCTTTTGCAAAAAGAAAACAAAACCTCCTTGAAATGCAATTCAATAAATTTTGCCTCCTTAAGACATCTCCCAAGCTTCTGATTGAGACAGCTTTCCTCTAATATATTGATAACAATTAGCAAATCTTTCTCAACCACACAATATTGTGGCAATTAAGGACACTTCATTCTTGCCGCAACTCCCTTCCATTTATCTTCGTGGTTTCCCTGGCAACCCAAGAATAATGAGTCCCCAATCGCAAAATCTTTTACTTCATTTCTCAGAACCACTTTTGCACCAACAGTTCTTGGATTCCTCTTGAGGCTCTATAGAAAAATTATCTTTACAAAGCTTGAATTATTAGGTTTCCAAGGATCCTTTTTAGACCCAATTGATTTTATTTCCTTTCATTTATGACTAGGACACACCATAATATCATCTCTAGCGTTTATTTCTTTCATCCATCTAACAGGAGTATTTTATTTTACTTTTGTCAATGCTATGTGTGGTTTTCAAACTCCATTTTTGCATCCAAGGAAATTTCTTTTTGATAAGTAATATATTTATATTTATATTCAAAAAGTTCAGATTATATTAAAAAATGGCCATCTGCCAGATAGAAACTTTTCCATACATTTGCATCAAAGATCCCACATACCCAAACCCCTAGACCCAATCACATCCAAACTATCGACAACATGACAAAAGCTTAGACATTTAAGCCCTACCACTGGAAATGGGCACATTGGGCATCAGCCAGCACAGACAACATATCAATTATGGACTTCCAGTGCTTCATCATCTCATCCCTGGATTCATTCAGCATGACACCACCCACCGTGTCCACCTTGCCAAGTTTCTTTCTCAACATGGGCTCTGGCTGCACCCCCTCTACACCCCCAACAGGCAGCGGACCCCTGATCTTGATTGGCATTTATTTCATTTTTCTCCTTCACTCTTCTTTGCATAGAAGGAAATTATTTTGCTAATCTAAGAACAATTTTTCTTTCATATTAACGTTCAATTTTCAAGTTCAATTTTCAATATCATATTATTCGTATCATGGTGTATATATATGTATAGTAGACATAATTGGATTGTAAATTTACCAAGTGTAATTGGTATTTGGCATATCACACTTTTCTAGATCATTGTGTGGGTAAAAAATTGACTCTTTTAGTTTTTATCAAGTCCATGTCTCAACAATATGGAACTTCCAAGTGTAACTACTTGCCAAAGGCTCAAAACTCCATTGAAGAGTACTTTATAGCATGTCAGAACCCTTCTTGATTAGACATTTCATTGAATAGATATCTGCATCAGAAGCTGAGGCACTTTTTTCTAGAAAAATCAGCAGAATGAGAAGTACACCAATGCAAATTTGAGAACCTACTGAATAGTAGGTAAACCATGAAACATTTATTACTATACAATAACCTCAAGTCCTTATCTAAATAATTGAATATGTTAGTCTAGTGTATTTAACTATAGTTAATGAGGTTAAGTTCTATGTATAGCCATGCCTCATAACCACGGCAAGGTTCTTAATTCTAAGCTTGCTGTTTACCGCATAGGTTAATTAATAATTGCACACAGATAAAGAATACGAACACGAACAGCAGAACTCTCCTTATTATTCGCATATGCCCACAGTGCATTATACTTCGATGATATGATATGATCTGATCTCCTGATTACAATGCTTCCCGAAGGGGTTATAAATACTTTCCGAAGAACTTTCCCGAAGGGACCCGTCGGCTGATACACAATTTCCTTTCCGAAGGGACCCGTCGGCTGATATACAATTTCCTTTCCGAAGGGACCCATCGGCCGATACACAATTTCCTTTCCGAAGGGACCCGTCGGCCGATACACAATTTCTACCGACGACATCATCCCCCCCCAAAAAGAAAAGTCATCTCCTGACGACTATTACAAAATCTCTGAGACAAATCAACAACCAAAATACATTGACTGACTAATTGGTCTTCAACACTATCACCTTAGCCAATCTGACATCTGACCCTGATAGCCACCTGTGCCACTTTCTGCCTTCCAATTCCGAGTACACTGAACCAAGTGTCGCTGCACTGCCTCCAACTGGATGATCAGCTCCTCCCGAGCTCTCTACGCATCCACCAAGACAGCCTCACGGCCAACACCTACTCTCAGTGCCTTTGGTAGACAGACACTCCATGCCTGCAGCAGCTCCAAGTCTTTTCAACTGGTCAGACTCCCACGACTGATATCCGCAACGACTGGGGGTCTAGGGGGCAACGCCCTTGGCGAGGTCGAGGGGCAGCGCCCCTGGGTGCGCTCCCTATCGCAATACAGGGCGGGGTCGAGGGGCAGTGCCCCTCATCGCCAAGACCAAACTAGCACTCTGAAACCCACACAAAACTGCACGGAACACACCATTTCTGTCATTTTCTGCCGATTCTACACTCTTTCTGGCAATCGTTGGTTCTTCCTCTACCCTGTGGCATCATCTGATACTCATTCTGAGCATTCTTGATTTGTCAACTTTTTTTTTTTTTAAAAAAAACCTCCTGTCACCCTTCTGTGCTACCAAATAGCAAGTAGAAGCCGTATGCAAAAACCCCACTCTTCAGGATTTGTAATCTTGCAATCCAAATCCGTACACATGATATGCTTGAAAAATCCGTACAATTACCTCGCATTCTAAATTGTAATTTCCGTACGCTATCCTTACTTCCAAATTCCGTATGCTTAGCCTTCTCTATTAAAATCCGTATAGTGGTCCCAATGTTACAATATGCAGCTCTTTAAAAACCGTACTACACTAAAACCGTACCTTGTCTACAAAATCGTACTTCAAATTTGAAAACCGTACTACACATATTAAATTATCTGAAAAATCGTGCACCATCCTTCAGATGTGAAAAACCGTACGGTAGTCTCTCCTTCAAGTATGAAGCCGTACGGTACTTTTCCTGAAAACCATACGGCACTCCTTTCCCTGAAAACCGTACGGTACATGAGGAAGCCATACAGTATTCTTCCATCCACTAAGAAATCCGTACGGTACTGTTTTCTTCAAATATTGAAACTCGTACACCAAAAAGAAAGCCGTACATCTCATACTTTATAATATGCAAAAGCCGTACTTCCTCCAAAACCGTACAGTGAACAGTTAAGAATCCGTATAGTGCTTTGTTTCCAAAAATCCGTACAGTAGCTTTTTCATCACCTTTTTTTTTTAAAACCATTTTTTGTTTTTTTTCTTTTTTTGAAAATCTCACTTCTGGAACAATTATGTACAATATTTACATATATACAGTACTTACAGTCTTCTCTCAGTTATTCATCCACGAGGGTGCGTTACTTCTTTCATGGCAGACATTCAACTTCGACCTCTTCACTACATCGAATACTTCCTTTCCGTCTAGCATCCACTGTTTTATTGCTCCGTTATTGCCTACTTCCCGAATCTGGTACGGCCCGACCCATTCAATTTTGAACTTGCCTGGTTTGATTTTATTCCAATCGTCGTACTTCAACACCCACTGTCCAAGTTGAAACTTGCTACGCCTATTCTGTGTCATCTCCATACTGCCCAGTTTGTTCCCGAAGCTCCGTAGCATGGACTCCATCAGTTGCCCCTTCTGGCTGCCAATAACACGTCCACTCCGTACTGCTGCAACTTTTATTAGACCCTTCCACTTTGTTTCCTGTGCAGACCGTATCGTGTGTCTTCGTTGCTGCTGGTACCTTTTTGCTATATTTGTGGTTCGACATAATACTTTCTTCCTGCGTAGTCGTACAGTAGAATCTTTCCTTCTTTTGGATTCGTACGGTATGTTCTGTCCTTGAACTTCAGTCATATCCGCATTTCCTTCTTCGGCTTCTCTGTGTTGCTTCGAACATTCATTTCCTCCTTTGACTTCTCCATGTTCCTTTAAACATTCATTTCCTCTGTCGGCTTCTCTGTGTTCCTTGGGACATTCATTTCCTCCTTCGGCTTCTCTATTTTTCTTCGGACATTCATTTCCTTCTTTCTTACCTTCATCGATCCTTAGCATATTACAACTTGGAAAGAGCTCGTAATCCTCTATCTGCCAGTGGTAAAGACCATTTACTGAATCCAGATCGTCATCTCCTTCCAATCGTAGGACTCCCTCCTGATCGGGTTCCATACTCTGCCTCCTCTCATCATCTTCTCCTTCGGAATCCGACGATAGAGCTTCTTCTCCAACCATCTAAGTGTGTAGATCGATGACATACTTCCGGCCTTTGCTTTCAAGTGATAAAGTATTTTTCTTCCAATCGTGCTTTGCCTTTGCTTGTATCAGCCACCCCCGACCCAAAATAGCATCGTACCCTTTCCGCCTAAGAGGAATCACAACAAAGTCCAACAGGAATGGTTGTGTTCCAATCGTCACTGGTTGCGCTGTGAGTACTCCCAATGGCTTGATTCCGTGTTGATCGGCTGTTAACAGCTGGAAGGTAGGTGGCCATAATGTCGGTCGTCTCAACTTTTTCCAAGTATCCTCTGGTAGCACATTGACACCGGATCCTCCGTCGACAATCGTGTCCATTAGCACAGTCCCGAGAATGCCCATTTCAACAATCGCCGGATAGCGTCCAGAGGAAAGAGCTAATAACATTGGATCTTCTGCACTTGTACCCCCCTGTTTCTTGTTGTCTTGCTCTACGGGTTGCTTAGCGCTCAGAACTATATTTGTGAGGGCCGTACGAAGTTGAGGCATAGTTAGCAATAGATAATTTATCCTGACGGGTATCTCAGCTTGCAATATTTGGTGTACAATGTTCTGTTCTGCACAGTTCCAGACTGAGGTACTTGGCGGGTCTTTCAGGTGTGCCGTTTCTGCCTGTGTTGCTTTCTGGATCTCTGCCCTTGCTTCCTCCAGTCTCTTCTTTTCTTCCGCTGGGTCAGGGTATAGCTTCGCCTGCTTTCGAGTGATTGCCAGAACTTCTTCCTCGTCTGTCCCTACGGTAATCAAGTTTATTCCGGACTTCGGGCACTTAGTATCATCATGATCGCCAGGTCCACACCATCAGCATAGCAACTTCGGTGTGTTTGTCATTGTACACTCTCGAGCGAAGTGACCCCATAGATTGCATGCGCGGCATTGAACAATCGGTCGACCATTCGCATCATACTGAATTCGACTCCTTCCGCCTGTATTGTTGTTGCCGCCATTGTTGTTATTGCTATTGTTGTTTTGACCGCGCCGGTTGTTTCTGTATCCGCCCGATGTGGCACCTTCCACACTGGTGTTCCCGTTCCCTCCTGACGGGGATGCTTCCTGTGACAGGAACACTTGCTGCGGTGTCCTTGTTTTTAAATTGAAAGGGCATTCCTTTACCGAGTGTCCCAGGATCTGGCAGATTTCACAAAATTGATTTTTCGGGCAGGATCCCTTCTATGGCCTTCTTTCTTACACTCCGTGCACCATAGGTCATTACTCTTAGTCTCCTTGTTCATGTTTTTGAATTCCTTCATCATCCGCATCATATCCTTCTGGAGGGCTCGGACCTTCTTATTGCTTTCTTCGTCATCGCTGCTATCTGCTCCTGAAGATGCATTGTCTTCTAAATCGAACGAGCTGTTTTTCTTCTTCTTCTTTGTCTTCTGGTCACTTTCGAGGTTCATTGCCCGATTGTACGCTTCAATGTATGTTGATGGTGGCACGATCTTCATCTTTTTCCATAGCTTCGGGTGAAGGCCTTCAATGAACCATCTTTTCTGGAGTCCATCTACCGGCTTATTCTCCATTTTACTGATTAAGTCCTTCAATCTCCTGGCGAAGACCTGTACTGTTTCATTCTTCTTTTGCTTAGTATTGAATATTTCTGCTACAATTTCATTATCATCACGCAAAAGTTGAAATTCTGCAATGAACTCCTTAATGTTATCCCAACTATTTAATTTCTGTGGATCAGCATTAGTAAACCAATCAATCGCAACACCCCGTAGGGTAGCAGGAAATTGTCAAATCCATTCATTTGTATCTGTTATGCCATTTGCCCTCCAGATCGTTTCACATGTTTTACAATGTCGAATAGGATCAGCTGCTTCATCACCATCAAATTTAGGCAATTTTTCCTTCGAACCTGCCATTATCACTATATGTTGGGGGTTTTGTTGTCTACCTGCGTTGTTTTGCACTCCCGCGTTGTTTTGCACTCCCACGCTGTTTTGAGCACCCGTGCTGTTCTGAGCTCCCGTGCTGTTCTGCACACCCGCGCTGTTCTGGACACTTGCGCTGTTTAGCACACCCGCGCTGTTTTCTGCTTTCGCGCTATTTTCAACACCCGCACTGTTTTGGACTTCCGCGCTGTTTTCAACACCCGCACTGTTTGGTGAAGAAGAGGGTTCGTCAATCGAAGCTGTTCGTTCCGGAAGTATATCTCGGACGAAGAGGTCACTCCACGCTCGTGCTCCTTCGGCACTCCGAGCCGTGCGAGTCGATCTCCTTCCGTCAAGATTCTCTTCCCGTGGCATATGCAGGTTTAGAAACTCCTCCCTCGCTTCTTCCACCAAATCAAGCCGTTGTTGAGTCTCCTTCAACAATCTTTCCATGCTCTTGTTTCCATCGGCAATTTTTTGAAATCTCCTTCGACGCTCTGTCTGCTGAGCCAGAATTAAATTTTCCTGCGCAACACATATGTCATCTTTTTCTTTTAGCTTATTCTTATCTTTGTTCAACTGATTTAGCATTTAATTCATATCCGCCTGCCTGCGTACCAGGTCCATCGGGCAACAACGCCAAATGTTTACCGCATAGGTTAATTAATAATTGCACACAGATAAAGAATACGAACACGAACAGTAGAACTCTCCTTATTATTCGCATATGCCCACAGTGCATTAGACTTCGATGATATGATATGATCTGATCTCTTGATTACAATGCTTCCCGAAGGGGTTATAAATACTTTCCGAAGAACTTTCCCGAAGGGACCCATCGGCTGATACACAATTTCCTTTCCGAAGGGACCCATCAGCCGATACACAATTTCTACCGACGACACTTGCTATATCATCCAAGGCATGCATTCCAACAATGATACCAGTAATTTAGCCTATGTGAACATATTTAATAAAGTTTGCTAATGATGGTGGTACCAACTTTAACAATTCATCACTAAAAGAGATTGTATTGAAATGTGTAAGTATCCAGAAAATAACACTTTTTACAGCAGTGACTGGGATGGAACAGTTAAATGATTGCCAAGTGCAACCTTTGCTGACACGGAATGGGAAGAGTGATAAAGTGATTCTAAACCTAATGCAATTATATCTAGCATAAAGAGTAGAAATACTAAGATCAAGTACACAGTTGATGATATCATCATTCAATGCATTCTATGTTTTAGACTATTCTCAAATGTTCCTAAAATAAGGTTTGAGGTTGGAGTCAAGTGTAATATCGCCTTTTTGGAGGATCTTGGATCTTGCCCCAAAATCACAAATTCAATTGAAATAGTGAATGTAATATGGTTATCAAGATAAGGAATGTAATGTCTCCTTCTGGGAGGATCCTCAATTTTGCTGGAAAAATCCAAAGTCAATCGAAAAATGGAATGTAATATAGCTATCAACTTATCAACATAAATTCCAGTGTCAGTCCTACAAACATGTTAGGTAATATTTGGAATGTAATCCTTAAGACCATTTGTTTCTATTTAGTGTTAGGGATCCAATTAACAATTATGAGCACATACACAACGATAATCATCTTATCTAGATAAATTATGCAGTAGCCATCTCTGTGCCATTTCACATAATTAATCATATCTATGGCTTGGAGAGGAAATCCACAAAAGGGTGTGTGGTTATTGTTCAGCTCAATTAAGCCTGAGGGTGTGCAATGCCTAACCAGGGCAACTTGCTCACTAGCCCATAAGCGGTAGGAACATCCAATGGTGATTCAATCCCTTGGGGTGGGTTACTTAATTCGAGGGAATCTGGATCACAGAGTAAGACTGTTGAGCCCAATTAAGCCCAAGAGTGCACAATACCGAACCAAGGAAACTTGCCACTTGGCCCACAAGCAGTAGGAATGTCCCCTGATGATTCCATTCCATGGATGGGTTAATTCAGGGGAATCTATGTCTGCTACCTCTCCCTAACGTTCCTTTCATTCCTGTATGATTGGATATGTTAAGCATGCATATCAAACATATAGTCATGCATACCACAAATGAACAAGAATGTTACTGCCTGCAATAAATAATAATTTCTGATCTGATTTATGTGGCTGATCACTGATATATTATGAATTGAGCTGCTCTTTATGAGCACTGTGCTAATTGAATTGGTTTTCTTGATTGATCATTCGGTTGTTTTTGAATGATTGATTGATTTCCTTTGATTTGATGATTCGAGGTATTGGTGAGTTATGATAAAGTAATTGCTGATTATATGATTGAAAGGTGACAATATAATGAATGCTAGTTTGATATATTGGTAGATGATGATTGGATGAATGTTTATTTAATGGAGTGATGCTTGATCACAAAATTGTGTGTTTTCTTGATCCCTAGATGAAATGATGACTGATGTCCATTTGACGATTGTTTGCATGATTTGTTGAAGGATTAATGATTGATGGATGAAAGATGATAAGTCCTCCTTCAATACTTTATTGGTGTAAGCCTGAAAAGGTCACCACCTTTTATAAGAATTGAGTTATCACTTTTTATTGTTGCCTTTGAGAATAATATATTGTTCCCCAAATTCATCTCCCTTGGATGCCCTCATCAAATGGAAACTTCTTCCATTTTTATCTTCCAATGTGGGGGAGAGTCGCACCTTTTCATTATTTCTGCCTTTGCGATGGTCATGACCCATCACAATTAGCACCATCTGGAAGAATCATAACCCTTCATCATTTCTGCCCTTTAAAGACTTGCAACCTTTCAAAATTGCCACTCTTTGATTGAGTCATGACTCTTCACTATTCTTACCCTTTCAGAGAGCCACAACATTTCATAATTACCACCCTTTGAATAGTTCCAACCCTTTATCATTTCTGCCCTTTCAAAGAGTCACAACCTTTCATAATTATCACAACCCTTCATATCTTCTGTCTTTTGAAGAAGTCACTTCCTTATTTTCTTCTCATTCCTTTTGTCTCTTCCATTAATTCTTTCTTGATTCACACCTTACCTTTTCTCTTCCTTCCTCTCCCCGCTTCAAATGAAGTTCTCTTCTCCATTTTATATCTCATGTTTGATGGAGTCACAACTATTCATTTCATGTCTTTTGACCATTCATTAAACATTAACTGAATGTTAATAATGTCACATTTTAATTTATACTTCTATATTTTTAAATCAAATTATACTTCTATATTTTAATATGTAAAACTTATTATTATTTATAATTAAAATCCTGTTTGAGAAAGGGGACATTGCATCAGGATTTATGTCATGGATCATATTTGTATTCAAATGCTGCTAAATTCAAAATCAGAACACAGTCCGATTCTATGGTTAAGCTATCTGACAAATATGGATTGAAGCAATCTTCAGGAAGATTCAAAACATTCCAACAATTTCATAACGATGTTTCTGAATACTTGTCAATGTTCTGATGATACAAGGTTTATCAAAAGAAGAGAGAAATATAGGACCAGAGGAGAAAACACTGGTCTTATTGTCATTTTCATTTATAAAAGCCAACAACAAGTTGTTTCGACGAAAAATTGAATCTTATAATAGAGGAGAGAATCATTTAGATGCTGGAGTAGATGGGAGAGTGCTTTGCTTATTGGCATTCATTTGCAAAAGCCACCAATAAATTACTTCAACAAAAAGTGGAATTCTATAATAGAAATATCAGCTTGCTTGAGTGTGTGCAATGGTGTTTTACCTTTAGGTTCATGTTTGCCCAAGCCAGGCTGAAGTCACATCTTCAAATTTTCCATAGCTTGACATATTCATTTAGACCAAGCCCCAATAATATAAGAATACACTTTCTCCTGAAGAACCTGTCCCAAAATTATGAAGTTCTCAAAAACAAAATCTTGAAGACTAAATTGATTCCAACAGATACTCTTTATTTAAATCAAATTTTGTGAGGAAAAAACTACAGCAAAAATGAAATTGAATCACAGTATGACTGGCATAATTAGATTCCATAAATGACATCATTCTCAGTATTTAGAGAAATCCAAAAATTGAGGTTTTTTTGGCTTTAAACATATGAAAGAGAAATTCAACAAGCCAAAAGCCAATGGCCATGATAGAAAAACCATACACATGCAAACATAAATACTTGCAACAATAACCTGAATCCATTTCCAACTAGTTCTTGACTAAGTGGACAACTAGCCACGCACTTCTTTTGTTCGAAAGCAGTTATACTGACAACCCTTCATTATTTTGAATTGTTATAATCAACCTGCTACTTGCAAAAGTACTTAAGAGGATATAGTAACTGGGATTTAGAAACAGGAAAGGAAGGTAGAAGGGTAAGCTGCTTCTAAATGAAAACATTCAACTGACTATTTTGTAACTCTTTGATGCCTGATTGTAAAATTATGGAATGCAACTGGACAAGTCTGTTTCCTTGTTGGCAGAAATCCTTTGACATGTGACATAGAAGCATAGTTCAAAAACTTGTAGACTAAAAAAAATTCAACTAATTGGGAAAAAAAGATCTGACAAATCTTTCAACAATTAGAAAACACAAATTTGCAAAATAATCTTTAAACACATGCATAAAACTGAATAATATTGTCAAAGGCCATAAATAGTTTTCCTCTCAATTACAGATCAGAAAACAAGCTAAAAATTCTCATCGTAACATCTCATGGTTATGAATTGCATATTTTTACCAATCTCTGACAAATTCAATCGATGGAGAACATCAGCACAAAATAATTTCCTTTTTGTCTTTTGAAACAAGAGCAGGGGTCTAGGGAAGCAGTCCTTTGTGGGGTCATGGAGTAGTGCCTTTTGTAGGTGTTTGGCAGCAGATCGCTCAATAGGGCCAATGGGCAGCATCCCTTGCAGGGGTCTAGGGAAAGGGTTAAAATTAAGGCTGTTGAGATCACATGAACCTTCATGATGCATGCTCCAATGTGTGAAAAATAAACCTAGCTCAAATGCTTCAAAATGACATAGCAGTCTTTTTGAGGTAGCCTGGCCTATTTGAATGTCAGTCATTTTTTTCTGTTAAACTCGTAAGTTATTGGTGATTTTTTGGCATATTTACAAAAATTGGACTCACCTCAGATTGGGAAAGCTGATTTTCTACTTGGTGCCAAGACTTGGTGTAGACTCCAAAAACTGAAAAAACCATGACATAAATATTTCTAAGGGTTTAAAACTTGTTCCTGCACCCTTTACTAAATAAACTTAAAATAACAGGATTTGAAATAACTAATCAAATACAAGCATAAATCGAATTTAAAAAATAAAAGTAAAATCAAATTTTTAATATTTGGCTAAATAAAGCAACATCATTAGATACAGAAAAATTATAAATATTGTCAAACGTATACCGATCTCATAGATTATGAAATTCATGTCATCGCAATAAATATCAAAACTGAAAAATACAAGTCTATGGCTCAAAGGAGCTTGTATCACTTGTCACTTGTCTCATGTCCAACATCACAAGTTCTACACGGACGTCTAAGATTTAGTACATGATGTTGTTGGAGCGGTGATGTCTGCCTATGTCTTAGCGATACCAAGTTCAATATCTAAGGTGTTTTCTTGTGCTCCTCTTTCCTCTTGATCTGTCTAGTAAACCCATGCCAATTCATCATTGCTGAAGACAGGATTGTCAACTTCAGTATCCAATCTAATTGTGGATCAACCTCTTTTAAATTGATCGGAGACAATTCAATGCCCAATATATGTTTGCAACAGAGGCAAAGGTCCTAATGAACATAGACACAAACATTAAAATTTTGCATTGACAACCTATTCGGCTTTTTGGGGTGTATGCACTCGAACATATGCTGATTGCACTCATGTCTTGAAGTGCTACATGGCTAGGTGAAGACACAAATGACAATCCTTTGCAGATTTGTCCCCTTGACACCAAACATCTCCCACCATGCATTTGAAATGAGAAGAATAAAATCAATTTTAATCTATAATGTTGAGTTTCACTTGTGACTTCAATATTAATTTTAAATTATTAATATAAAATGGTAAAAGAGAAGTTTAAATTTAATTTATGCCTTTAATGGATTTTTACTTGGCTGCAATGTTGTTCAACTTTACTTGCATATATCTCATTCAGAGGTCTTCCTATGGAGGCATGAAGATCTTTCTCTCACTATCTTTGCTGCAATTAATGTATTTGGTACCATTCACTCTATAACTGTGCTTCAAAGTGGCTTGGACAAAAACAAAGATTGCAACATGTTAAACTTGGTTGCAAGGTGGGTTATTCTAGGACGAACCAAACTCTTGTGCATTTATGCGTAAGGTTGAGGAACCAAATATGATTATATTTACAAATACTCTTTGGGTGCTCTATACATGTTCCAATCTAGGGAAGTTTGGCAAGGTCCTCCAATATGAGGTCAAAGCAATGAGTAGCAAAGAGTTCAAAACAAGGAAAGGTGCTTATTTGCAAGAAGTCTACTTGTAGCAACATAATTTGTTGTGTTATTTGTAACCGTCTGTATTATGTTCTCCTCACCTACCTTGACTGTCGAAGGCCCTCACAAAGAAACCTGTCATTTTTTGTGTTTCTTGAATCATCAATTGGCTACAAGAACATTGTGCAACCTAAGCAAGAAACAGAAATCAATAATTCAACAAGAGCTCTTAGAAAGTTTCAGTCCTTGCCTTATGTAAGGGTTAGAAGGTAGATGAAATAGCTAGAGTTTTCATCTTGCAATATATATCATAAGTATTAACAATTCAATCTGCAATATTGTTACCAAGTTAGCAATGACTCATATGCAAAGACTATGCTATATAACATCAAATAAATAGTTAAAGCAGAAGGCATAAGTTTAAGGGTGACAACATATTTTGTGAGTACTATAAACAAATATTTTCACGAAATAGCTAACATGTTATCATGTCAAATATTTTATAACTACCATATTATCGCGCCATTAATTTACGTGACACTATTGAATAAAAACACTACTAAAAACATTCATTCGTTTGTTCAATATAATATAATATAATATACAAACAAAATTTTAAGCTTTAACAAATATATTCGATTTTTTTACAAGTATTAAATTGTAAGCTGTACAATGTTATACAACTACATTGACTTAAATCTTATTATAAATACATTTATCTGAAAAAAAAATAGAATTTCCCTCATAATTGTTTGAATTTTTTCATTAAAATAAAGATTTTCATTGAAAAATATAAGATGGTAAAAAATTAATTGATAAAATATATTAATAAGTAAATAGATAAAATATGGAATCAAGAAAATACTGAAGGTATTTGTCAAATAGAAGCCAGTAAAAAATCTGTCTATGCGTACTATTAAGTTTGGTAAAATAATTTTTGCTAACCGAAAAAGTCCACGAGCATTAATTTGTTTGACACAATTGGGATAAACCCAAATTGATTGGACTGGAGGTGGAAAATATGGTTGATAAAGATTATTCTTAGTGTCCTTATATTTCTATCTTCAACAAAACTCGGGGGAGGAAAGCAATAAATGACAAGTGTAAAAAGATAGTGAACTTGTTTTTGATTAAGAAAAGCAGCAAGAGGGTGCTGGCCCGTGGTACAAACAACTCACACTAGATACTGCTAAACAGAATTAACAGCACCTAATGCCAAATCCAGGATCACCAAGGATCTACAATATAGACTTACCTCTGTCAAAGACAAAGGTTTGAGAATGACACACCTTGGGACAAGCCCCCATACAAGTTGTGAAACATAACCAAAAACAAGAATCAAGGACTTGGATGAGCCCTTTAAAACTTCCAGCGTACATCCAATCACAAGAAGACAAGAACCAAGAAGAATGAGGTCCTTTCATCACCATTAAGATTGAACAACTAAACAAGGCAGCAACCTGCCTATCCTTTCTTCTCTGTTAGAAACAGAGATCCATAACCATCTTGGCCCCTTTCTCAGGCCAGCACTTTCAAAGGTCTTCCACCTCACAACAGTCTCCTTTCCCACCTCAATAGTGAAAGGGTCCCCCACAACAGAAACAAGGGGAGAGAAGATCAAAACATCAAGGTTAGGAAGGTGGAGCCACCAACCCCCCAACCTATCACAAGCAGCAGCCTTGAAAATGTCCCCCTCAATAGGAGTCTCCAACAACTCACACCAGATCTCCACCTCAATAGGAGATAGCTTCACCTCCATAGAAGCCATGCAAGAAGGAGCGGCGACAAAAATCCAAGTCCACCACCTCTATAACAGCATTTTACTCATAATGAGAGGACAATGGGAAGTCCTCCCAACAAGGAACCAAACATCAAGGTTAGGAAGATGGAACCACCAACCCCCCAACATATCAAAAGCAGCAGCCTTGAGAATGTCCCCCTCAATAGGAGTTTCCTCCACAACCAGCAACTCACACCAGATCTCCACCTCAATAGGAGATAGCTTCACCTCCATAGAAGCCATGCGAGAAGGAGCGGAGACAGAAATCCAAGCCCACCACCTCTGTAACGGCATTATACTCATAATGAGAAGACAATGTAGAGCCTTCCCAACAAAGAACCAACCACCCGCAAGTGGGGGAACCCAAGCTTGATCAACCAGCATAAAGGCACAAGAACCTAATGCTTGAAACCAGTAGTGCCCAAGAGAGACAAGTCACATGAGCCTCCACAACCCAAGATTGCCCCAAAGGTAGCAACCCAGCATGACATCCAGCATAAGGAGGGGGTGAGGAACCATCCCAACCCAGCCTTTACTAGCATAAAAGCAAGGAGTACCATGCAGATAGCTAAACTCCCCACCAAAGCTTGGGAAGACACAGGATCCAAAAGACTTGATCCAAATAATGTCGTTCCAAGGTAAGATGAACCAGGGAGAATGAAAGCCTTGGAACAAGCTTTGAAATTTAATACCCCCTCCCTTGCCCATGTTACCATCACAACCAACAACGAATCTGGGGGAAAACCTCTCTCCCCATAGTCGTAGAAGGGCGGAGCCAACCTTCACAGAAATCAGCCAACAACCCTCATAAGAAAGCTGCCCCTAGCGAAGAGCAACACCTTGGAGGAACCCGTCAACACTGTCACCATTAGGAATGGTACTGAAGACCAGACTCCAATCTTTGCACATCCTTCTCAAATAATGAAGGCCACAACCAACATGAGTTCCAACCCAATGGAAGAAACTCCTAGCTGAACTGCACCACACAAGAGCAAGATGACGTGTCTGAAAAACCCTTACCTTCAGACCAACAAACAGAGAGCATTGGGACAACAAGACAGTCGGATCCAACAGGGAAAAGTCCACCAAAAGCTCACAAAAACAAACTCCCTCACCGCCAAGCGCCTCATCATCCTCATCATCATTGTTCTCTTCCCCCTCACCAATCTTAGACACCCCTGTAACACTCCCGCATCTACAGGAAACCCTTAGTTTGAAAACTCCAGACCCGCTCCCTTTCCTGCTCATTGCTCTATTCAACAAGATAGTGAACTTGTTGAGAGTTGCACTTATTACAATTAATGCATACTTATGTTTGGAGATTTTTTTGCTAGTTATTGGATTTGATAAAAATAAATAAGCCCGAGCAAAATTACTTGTGACCAATAAGAAAACATAATTTTTTTACAACAAATAATATAAAAAATATTACCACCCAAACTTTAGAATTTTAAAAATTTTCAACTATAAAAAATAATTGAAGGGAGCTAATGAAAACACTAGTTCCCTGCCTTATATATGACAGGGACTAATAAATTAGAAATAAAAAATCTTAATCACTAGATCAATGGATTTCACGAAGTACAATTACCATGGGAAGAAACATGAAAATCCAAGTATCAACAACGTTCTACTCCAATCAGTTCAACCATCGTTCATGTTGGTGCAACATTTCTTCCTCCATATGTCATGTTGCTCATCAATTTTGACTTTTACATCAGCCACATTTTGACACAATGCAGCCCTTCATCTCTTTATCATCAAGGAAATTGAACTATGCACCACAAATAATGATATCTATAATAGTTTGTCAATAAGATCTTAAACAAATGAAATAAACAAAATAAGTATTGTAAACAAACAGATTGATAAAAAGAATTCAATGCTGCATACTTTGAAAAAAAAATTCAATACGGACAGAAATCAAAATTTGTTGGGACAGAAATCAAATTTTGTTCCAAGTCATGCTCTCAAGCGATAGTTGGAACTGGAGTAGTGTGTGGAACAAATACAAATCAGATTTATGAGTTTGAGGTTCAATACTTACACTACCACTATAATTACCTCCACTACTCATAGATCCTGGAAATGGCTGTTATTTTTTTCTGATTGCCTCTTTCTTAGTTTTGTTGGCTGTTGAAATGTCCCTAGTTGACTTTGCACTTTATGTATAACATTGGGGGATGCTTTGCATGGTTTAGCAACACCATCATGGCATGGTATGTCTGGAAGACATACTTCAATCAATTAATGCCACCATCAAGAAATTTTGTTTTGCGGTAGATACATTTTACTTCACCTTTTTTTTCCCTATGTATGACTTGTTT
This sequence comes from Cupressus sempervirens, assembly GCA_028749045.1. Classification (NCBI taxonomy): domain Eukaryota; kingdom Viridiplantae; phylum Streptophyta; class Pinopsida; order Cupressales; family Cupressaceae; genus Cupressus; species Cupressus sempervirens. The sequence goes on along the minus strand of CM053785.1, from coordinate 599,638,695 downwards.
CCAAGGAGCTTCTTTAACTGGGGTAGACATTGTGCTTGAAATCTTGGATCAATTAGTAAATGAATGGTAGGCTGCAGTAAATTATAGATGGAAAAAAATTAACATTGACACTTTCAAATCAAAATAAAAGAAAAGAAAACAAAAAGAACATTAAGAGTAATTAGAATCTGCAGCTAAAAAACTAAGAAAAATAAAAAATAAAAAAGGCTTTGATTATTTGATAGCCAGGCTCTTTTTTTTTGGCCATTAGCCTAAAATGAAATAAAATAAAACAAATGTAGAATGCAATGAAAATAAAAAAACAAAAAATTTACTTACATCTTCAAATTTGCTCCAAAATGAAGAAAGGTAGCTCCAAAACAGTTGTAAACTCTTCCAAATTTTATTTAAGCTCTTTTGGACGTGTCAATGGAAGTTACAAGTCTACCCAAATAATCTTCAATTACTGCTTTGCCCTTGATCAATTTGTTGATTTTCTCTTTGGTGATATACACTTTTTTTGCTCAAAAACTGGTTTTCCTCTGCTGCTTGTGTTTGAAAACAAAATGAATGGCTTTATAGGGTGGAAGAGATCACTCTGTATTTTAGTTTTGAGTTTTTTTTTTTTTTTTTTCCACTTTTCATTTAGTTGGTGCAGCTGAGATTTGGTAGTGGGACTTGCCAGGTATGGCATGTACAAAAGACTTGGTGACTGAGCAAGACTTGCCTAAGGCTTGGGTGTTGAGTCCTAGGACTCGTTTGCGTTAGCTCACCTTGGGAGTTGTCGAAATCACACCAATAACGTGTCATTTTGTAACTTTTTTAGCAGGCTCTGTCCAACCAGCGAGTTCTATGTATTATTGGTGATTTTTTGAAATCTGCTTAGAAATAAGATATAGAATAGAATGGAGAGGTTGGGAATTCTAGATGAATACAAAGTGTAAATTTGAAGCAATACAGTGTAGAGCTCTTAGAGTGTGCTTTGGAAGCAACATTGGGCTCAAGCAAAGCTGTTAGCTGACCTCTTTGTTATTTGACATTTAGATCGGCAATTTAAAAGAATGGATATTTGATAAGAAGGGTAGATGTCTAGTTAGCTAGCTATCTAGTAAAGTTACTTCTACTATTTTGTATTCACATGAACATAACTGCAAAAACAGTTAACTATCTAAGAGAATACTTGATACATGATGACCTTAGAACTCTTTTATTATGAAGCATGGATGCAAGCAAACGTCAGCGAAACTATTATTTGAAGAAGATCTGTTCAAGGAAGTTTCAACATAAATCTCTTCGCCTGAATTTTTATTGTAGAATACAAGGGGAATGAGGAACATTATAAATTTATATGCATTAAAATTGGAGGTAGACATGCAAAATCATGGAATTGGAAGACTGCCTGGGTCCTATATGGGTAACTTTTTATTAAAATTTTTCTATTTGGATGTATGGTTTGGCATGGCAACTCCTCTGGATACAAAAAACGGATTCAAAAGCACTGAATCACAATCAGAGCCAGAATGAAAGCTTTGGACCTCTATGAGTTTTTACTAGCAGAAACATACAGTTTCCCTTGAAGGAGAAGCCGTGTCTTTTTATTAGTATAGTTGAAGAAAACTAAAGGCATGGAAACTACTAGATGGCCTAGAATGACAGTAGGAGAAAATTTGGAAGTGCACTTGGGATTAAATAATAATTGGATGAATAGTTGAGTTATAAGTATACAAGAATGTAAAGAAATCTAACCAAGGAATCAAAGAACAAATATGAGAGCAGTTTATGGCTAATCACACAGAGAGAAATAATTGATAAGAAATGATAAAGTTTCTCAGTGAATCGAACCCCACATTAACAACATTAAAGAGCTTATATAGGTGCAGAAATCAAATGGAGGTGAAAGGTGCACGAAGCCTAATGGAGGTCTAATTCGCATCCATTTAGATGTGAAACTGATAGATGGGCAGCACCTAAGGAAAATTCGGGGAATAGAATATTTATATTGCACTTTGCCAAGGACTGCTGCACCTCTAGTGGCATCTAGATCAATTACAATTTAAACCTGACCATCGGCTCTCCGTCTGCCCTTATTGAAGAGGCAATATTTGCAAAACCAAGGAAATAACAGATCAGAAATTTAAAATAATCAAGGTTACCCCAAGTTTCCGGGATGGTTACGCTAGGGGATGGAGGGATGAGTTTTTGGGATGACAATTTTTTTTTTGCCAATTTTGGGGATGGCTAGAGGACGACAAGGGGACAGCTATATAAAAATAGGGAAAATTAAAACTTGTATAGAAATTTAAAATATATATATATGAAAAAATGGACAGAGCATGCACTTATGCATAATAGAACCTTAAAGTAGAAGAATTAGTAGAATTCATATGCCAAATTTGTGTTACTTTGAGAGTCAAAGTCAAATTTCCTCTAGAAATCAAAGTTGAAGTCCCCTAGGCATCCCCTGTCCCTGGGACATGTCCGGTTCAGGGATGCCTATAAAAGGTACTGGGGATACTTCTTCTGGTAACACTGAAAATAATAATAGTTGCATCTTCTAGAAGGAACCTAAAATACTTTAAACTTGATTCACACTTTTTTCACTAAGCTGTTATATTAGATCACAGCTTTCAGTTGTGGTCTTATAGACTATTCTGGTTTCATGAATGTCACTAAAATAATTTACTTTTGTTGAAATGAGGTGAAAGGAGAATTTTGTTTTCAAAACAGGACATTCAAGTTTATCTCTGTTAATACTTCTATTTGTTTGCTAATTACTCTTCAAGTTGCTAGTCCTGGCTAACACAATGACACAATAATGTTCCCCCATCCTCAGGCCTGCAGTCCCACCCATGTTACCAAGACATTATTGCAGACAAATACATTTAGACATGACTAGAACCCATGATGATTACTACTCCATACAAAGGTACCAGTCAAGCCAATCATTTAGCTGAACAACCATTATAAAACAAACAAATGATCATTCTATGCGCTCAATGTATCCTTTATCTTTTGTGCCTTTGCTAACATCTAGTGTCCATTTCACTCACTTTTGTTGCTCCTGTGATTGGTCACGTAAACCAAAGAACATGAGAAATGCGAGCCTATTTCACAAATCTCACTACCATAAAATAGAAATTAACAGTGAGCATCTAATTGTGTACAAATAGAAAAATGTAAATGTGGAAAATTTCAATTTGGTTGAGAGAATCAATCAATATGATATTAGGTGTGTTTATTTTGTGTCAATTTCCTGTGCATGACAGGTTTGGATTTAACATTTTACAGGTTAAATCACCAATTCTTTGAACACTTGAAAGTTGAAATGGGCACTCTCAGATTTGCTCTTCAACGAACAAAGGTCTTTTTAAAACCTATAATTTGTCAGTAGCTGATAAGTAGAGATTTGGAAGGACGTGAACATAGAAAATATCATTATTGAATGCTGCAGGAAATGGATGACAGACTAGCTGAGCTGGAAGCCTTGCAGAGAGTCTTAACTGAAGGGTTAGGTGGGTACTTTAAAGTTGAATAAGTAAGCAAATAAAAATCATTCAACTGTATGTAGCATCTTAACTGGTTGCTGGTATATATAAATGTAAAGGGAGTTAGACTAAACAGTAATTTTTTATGTTCACGTCTTCAAAGTAATTAAGCTTATTTGGCTGTTGCATATGATAAATGGAAACATAAGTACATAGTGAGAGTATGTAAAAGTCAAATATAATAAAATTTCATGGCTTCTGAAACAGAAGCATACGACAAGATGACAGGGGACCTTATAGGAGCAAAGGACCGCCTTGCTAGAATCTTAGCATCAAAAGACAAAAAAGCTGTGGTATTGTGTCTTCTTGAAAGTTCATCTTTTTTGTGATTGTGGCGTTTTACAGTTCTTTTATGTCTGTAGAATTTAACACTTGAGACGGGTTTATGGGTGCAACCCTTTTTTTCGATCTATAGTTGTTGGAGATGGTCGAAAGGAATGAGCTTGATAGGTCACTACTTGCACTTCTGGATGAAAACATTGTAGCCGCCCAAAATGCTGAGCAGGTGATCAGTTATGCTTGTAAGATTTAGATACAAGTTAAATAGATTCATCTCATTTTTCGGTTTGTAGTTGAAGAATACATCTTAGAAATCTATGGCATCCCAAGAATACCAGCAGTTATGCATCTGGTTTAGAAGATAACTTGTGAATGAATATATAAACTTTTTGTATGATCACACTGAGTTGAACCTAATGGATGGGCAATGACTCTTGGCTACAGAAACAAGTAGCAATGTTCATGGAGAAAGTGCGAGCCGCTGTGCTAAAATACATAACCATATGATTAGGACATCATTTGTCAGATGTTGGAGTAGGTATTTTACTTTCTAGATATGCATTCTGGTTGTAAAATCAAAATAATACCAATAAATCAGATCTAATGAATGGGAAGTAAGAAGCCTTTAATCAAATCAGATGTGATGCAAATTATGTAAGATCTCTTAAGCTGCAGGTGAAAGGAAGATGTCTATACAATGATACAATATTTGCCCAAGAGGCATGCTTCGAGTTATTTGGTTTGATGGAAAGCTCATTCAACTTTGGAAATCACCAAGGAAAAAATAGTAATGAGTTAAATTTTGAAATCCATATAGATTAAAGAGATTAAATTTCCACAATCCATAGCAATTAAACTGATATATTTCTGGATTTGATTGTGTAAAGATTTTTACCATCAACGTTTCGAATCACACCAAGTGATCCATCATCAGGATGAAGAGAGCAAGAGATGTCAAACAGAATGGGTTGCAGAAGTAGACAAACTCAAAGATATAGGGACAAAGGGAGGGGGATTGCACGCACACCAAAAAAGTCAAATGGGGAGAAGGTAGGAAAGAAGACCCTAAGATATAGACACCCAATCAACAGGGGAACAAGTAAAAGAGAAGTGAAAAGGAAACTAAAGAAATAGCCAGATGTAGGGTATGTGGCAAAAAATGCACGTCCCCACTAAGAACAAAAAACAAAAAACAAAAATAAGAGTCAAAAGTGAATGAAAATGAAAATAAATTACTAAAAAATAAGTTAGAAATACGTATAACACAGCAAAGACCACCCACACGAACAAACTGCTAGATAAATGTATAAATGAACATCCACCTAAAGAACAGACCACATAAAAATTAGAAATAAAATTAAAAATACCAATAAAAATAAAAATACAAAAAAATAATGATAATAAAATAAAATAAAGAAATTGAAAATATGAATAGGAATAAACACGTCTGAAGACAAAAACATGAATAAATATAACGTGTTGGGTAGAACACATGCAAATATAGTATATAATGAGTGTATGTGTGTGTCATTTATATATATATATATATAATGTTATGCGCGTGTGTGTGTGTTATTTAAGACTCGATATATGTATCGACACAAATACATAAACATGGATGAGAATTAGATGTGGGCAGATATGGGCCAGCGGAGGGAAAAAATCTATATCGATGTAAACAAACAAATATATATATAGTATTATTTATATTTATATATAACTATGCAAATGGTGCATCAACCAGATACAAACACATCAACGAGCAAATTATGAAAAAATATAAAGAATATATACACCTAATACGAGGAAAAAACTAATGAAAAAAGAAAAATAAAAATAAAAATATGTAAGTATATATATATACCGAAGCACACACACGTTAAAAAAGAAATCGTTAATAAAAAATGGATTGCGCAAATGACAAACTGAACAAACAAGTATTTCAAAAAACCAACCAAATAACTAAAAAACAAAGCACCAGCTGTATGACCAATGCTTGTGTGTGCATGTGTTGAATTTAACACATGTACACACACACCAACACACACCCGCAATAGCAATCTAACCCTAGAAGCAAGGAGGCCAGCTACTAAAAACAAAGAAAAGAGGCAATCGAGGGAAAGAAGGAAACCCAACCGATGGAGCAAGAGCGACCAAACAAGATGGGAGAGAGGGCGGGGAGAGAGGAAACTACTCGCAATGATGGTCTCTGCACCTAGAGGTTAACATTGGCTGCCACGAGGGGTTGAGGGTCCAACCATCATCACGGTTAAGGTTAATGGGGTGGTTGTTGATTTCAATGGCTTCTTTAAGCTCCCTTTTGAAATAGTTGTCCTCCTTGGCTAGGATTTGCGTGTTTTCCAAACAGATGTGATGCTTGGTGGAGAAAGAATGCTCAGCTAAGGCTGATTTGCAAACCCTATCATGCCTAATGTCTGCAACGTGCTCTTTGATCCTAGTATGGAAAGCGCGACCCGTTTCACCAATATACGGTGTCCCACAAGAGCAAACTACTTTGTAGACTCTTGAGTTAGAATACGCCTCTCTAGAGTCTTTTGAAGGCGGGACAAGGTTTCTAAGCTTGGATAAGGGTTTGAAAGCAATTTGCAGACCTTTTTTGGTCAAGATCTTGGAGATTTTTTGCGAAATGCCTTCCACAAAGGGGAGAGAGGCAAACAAGCCTGGAGGGCGAGGGGAGGTTTCACACGAGGAAAGGTGGAGAGACTGGGCTTGGTTGAAAGCTCTGGATATATGTCTATGAGAGTAACCATTAAGCGTAAAGACATGTCGAAGGTGGTTGAGTTCAAGGCTTAAGTGGTCCTCATCACAAGAGGACTTCTTAAGACTCTTGCTCTGAGAGCATATAGAATTTGTGATGAGGACCACTTAAGCCTTGAACTCAACCACCTTCGACATGTCTTTACGCTTAATGGTTACTCTCATAGACATATATCCAGAGCTTTCAACCAAGCCCAGTCCCTCCACCTTTCCTCGTGTGAAACCTCCCCTCGCCCTCCAGGCTTGTTTGCCTCTCTCCCCTTTGTGGAAGGCATTTCGCAAAAAATCTCCAAGATCTTGACCAAAAAAGGTCTGCAAATTGCTTTCAAACCCTTATCCAAGCTTAGAAACCTTGTCCCGCCTTCAAAAGACTCTAGAGAGGCGTATTCTAACTCAGGAGTCTACAAAGTAGTTTGCTCTTGTGGGACACCGTATATTGGTGAAACGGGTCGCGCTTTCCATACTAGGATCAAAGAGCACGTTGCAGACATTAGGCATGATAGGGTTTGCAAATCAGCCTTAGCTGAGCATTCTTTCTCCACCAAGCATCACATCTGTTTGGAAAACACGCAAATCCTAGCCAAGGAGGACAACTATTTCAAAAGGAAGCTTAAAGAAGCCATTGAAATCAACAACCACCCCATTAACCTTAACCGTGATGATGGTTGGACCCTCAACCCCTCGTGGCAGCCAATGTTAACCTCTAGGTGCAGAGACCATCATTGCGAGTAGTTTCCTCTCTCCCCGCCCTCTCTCCCATCTTGTTTGGTCGCTCTTGCTCCATCGGTTGGGTTTCCTTCTTTCCCTCGATTGCCTCTTTTCTTTGTTTTTAGTAGCTGGCCTCCTTGCTTCTAGGGTTAGATTGCTATTGCGGGTGTGTGTTGGTGTGTGTGTACATGTGTTAAATTCAACACATGCACACACAAGCATTGGTCATACAGCTGGTGCTTTGTTTTTTAGTTATTTGGTTGGTTTTTTGAAATACTTGTTTGTTTAGTTTGTCATTTGCGCAATCCATTTTTTATTAACGATTTCTTTTTTAACGTGTGTGTGTGCTTCGGTATATATATATACTTACATATTTTTATTTTTATTTTTCTTTTTTCATTAGTTTTTTCCTCGTATTAGGTGTATATATTCTTTATATTTTTTCATAATTTGCTCGTTGATGTGTTTGTATCTGGTTGATGCACCATTTGCATAGTTATATATAAATATAAATAATACTATATATATATATTTGTTTGTTTACATCGATATAGATTTTTTCCCTCCGCTGGCCCATATCTGCCCACATCTAATTCTCATCCATGTTTATGTATTTGTGTCGATACATATATCGAGTCTTAAATAACACACACACACGCGCATAACATTATATATATATATATATATATAAATGACACACACATACACTCATTATATACTATATTTGCATGTGTTCTACCCAACACGTTATATTTATTCATGTTTTTGTCTTCAGACGTGTTTATTCCTATTCATATTTTCAATTTCTTTATTTTATTTTATTATCATTATTTTTTTGTATTTTTATTTTTATTGGTATTTTTAATTTTATTTCTAATTTTTATGTGGTCTGTTCTTTAGGTGGATGTTCATTTATACATTTATCTAGCAGTTTGTTCGTGTGGGTGGTCTTTGCTGTGTTATACGTATTTCTAACTTATTTTTTAGTAATTTATTTTCATTTTCATTCACTTTTGACTCTTATTTTTGTTTTTTGTTTTTTGTTCTTAGTGGGGACGTGCATTTTTTGCCACATACCCTACATCTGGCTATTTCTTTAGTTTCCTTTTCACTTCTCTTTTACTTGTTCCCCTGTTGATTGGGTGTCTATATCTTAGGGTCTTCTTTCCTACCTTCTCCCCATTTGACTTTTTTGGTGTGCGTGCAATCCCCCTCCCTTTGTCCCTATATCTTTGAGTTTGTCTACTTCTGCAACCCATTCTGTTTGACATCTCTTGCTCTCTTCATCCTGATGATGGATCACTTGGTGTGATTCGAAACGTTGATGGTAAAAATCTTTACACAATCAAATCCAGAAATATATCAGTTTAATCCATATAGATATATATGAATTTTTTCTTACTTTTCATTCATTTACCTTCCAAAACTTGCTTAAGATATTAAGCAAATAAGAATCTTTTGCATAGTCAACAGATAATCTCTAGCAAATTTTTTTTTCTCTAGCTTGATAAGTGCTAGTGAATATTGCCTCACAATTGATTCTTTACCTCATTATTTTGTCTCCTTCTGTATGTTAAAGTTACTGTGTATATTTGAATGCTCTTTGTTGGTTTTTTTGCAGTAGCATAAAAGATAAAGAAATCTATTATTCAATCCCTTAGCTTGGGAATAATATGTTTCGAAAAATAAAAAATTTAAATGCCATATTTTGAATCAGCAACTAACCAGAAGTTGTATCAGCACTGTAGTTTGAAAGTGCATAACCTCTACATTAACAACACTATGAACCCTGACAAGTATGCCTTGCAGATATTGATTTGCTTCTTGATGTAAAGCTGTGATGTGACTGTTTTGAGTTAACCACTTATTTAGCAGTATGATGGGAAACACAATGAGCAAATAGGTGAAAGATAAAGAGAAGTGTGCAAAAGATCAAACAGTATTTAAGCATAAGCATTCTACAATTGATTACAGTATCACTCATAGGGACATCACTGAAAAACTGTGGAGAGAGGGAAATTGCTTTTTATTGGTTTGTTGACTTCAAAAAGGCCTTTCACACGGTCCGCTCGGAATCTAGATAAAATATGGTGTAAAATAAAATACCCTAAGGCCCTGTTTGGCTGCGGGAATAGAACTTGAGAATTGGAATAGAAACAAAAATTATAAATAGGAACCAGGAATAGGAATCGAGAATAGGAATAGGAATAGGATTTGTTATTCCACACCCTGTTTCGTTCTACAGAACTTGTAAAATGTTGTTCTTCTTCTCCCATGTGGGCAAGCTCTAGAGCAGATCCAACCCAATCCCACATGGGCTATAGATGTTTTGCGCCCTCATATCATAACTCAAGCGGAATTCCAACATTTCACGCCCATGCGCCTCCAAGTCAACACACCACCCACGTCTCCAAGTCTGCAATGTTATCTTCAACCCAAGTGGCTCCAAGTTGGCGATCTGATCACAAACAATGAGCCACATGGTTTCTCTTCATGCAGATCTATGTCATTAGTTTTACTTGGCAAGTTCTGACTTCCTTGGAAGTGTCAACATTCACATCCACATCGACCTCATTGGTGATCTGATCCACCCTCCTCCAGTGCCGAGCTCCTACATGGTGCACACGGTTTTACTTCCATCTGCGGACTTCATTGCAGCATTTCGATCCCACTTTGCAACCTGCGATTTGGTTAGTGTTTACGACCTGTGATCTCCCTCAACACCGAGCACGTTGTTCTCCGCAACTGACATTTTCAGTGACATTACTTTGATCCACTCACCATCCAAAGTGCGAGCATCCCAAGGACACGATGCCTGATCTGAACATGTGGCAGATTCTATAGAACACACATCCTGGAAAAGTCTATCTCATAAGTGGACTTGAAAACATTATCAAATAAGAAAAAGTCAAAATGGTAGGAATCACAATTCCAGTAACAACTATTTTGGAAAATTGACACATTGTCATTTTGGGACCAAAATGGGAATACAAATTCCAATTCCCAATTCTGATTTGGCAAACCAAACAAAGAATTGAAAACAAATTCCTATTCTAGTTGAATTCCCGCAAACAAACGGGAACTACGTGTAGTGCCTCCCGTGTTTGCATTCTATTCCATGGCGATTTTGACTAGAGAGGCACTTTGATCATTCTTACTTGTTTATTTGTATGGTGAGACGCTTTGATGACTACATTTTTTTGATTGCCAGTATCATAGTTGTTAGGTGCTAGATGATGTTTCTATTTAGTTTGATCATATATGCATGATGATGCTAGTGATTTGACATGATGCTTTATGATGATACCTGATTTGTTCTATACTTGGACTTGAATTATGACTTATATTCATATTAGAAGATGTTATTGGATTCATTGTTGGTGTACTTTTATTCTGTGGATATCTGTTTTTACCTTTAGTAGATATATTCTCATATGGTTGTAAATGATTATTTAAATACTATATAATGGGATTACATGTTGTTATTTTGTACTGCACCATTGTTATGTGTTGTTGCTCGTGGGTGCTAGTACGCAGTGGGAATAGGCGTGTAGTCACTTGTGAGATCTACACGGCGTCACATTCTCCTTCAATGTGATTTTGTGCATGTTTGTGCTTTGGCTATTTACATATTGAGCATCTTCTCTTGATGTTTTCTTGTTTGCTGAATAGGTACCAGGTATATTCATTCCGATTACATGATCTAAGTGTATACCTATATCATTGATAGTGGCACCAAGAGATAAAAACCTTGACCTTTCATGTTGAAGCAACATCATCTCTGCATGAGCGACGTATCCATAATATTGTTATTATTATTAACCCTCCAGTTATTGTTGTGAATCCAGATTTATAATGCATTATGTGATTAGACCAGTGAGTGTTTTTGTGTATTTAGGGTTTTGTAGTTTTCATGTTTACTTTTTTTTTAATATACTGATTTAATTGAATGTTGAGGATTTTAATTATTTTATTTATTTATTTTATTTACAAGCTATTTTGTCATAGTTGAATTTCAAATGTCTAGAATTATTTTATTTAATTTGGAAAAAGGGCCAATTAGTTTATTAAGTAGGTAATAATTTAATTTATAAGTCACTTTTAATTAAAGTGTTTATATTAAACTAAGAGCGAGTTCTTATACCTATTTTGTTGAATTTGAGAATTTGTGAAATTGCTTCAAAACTCTCTTTGGAGTTTTTAGAGATTTGTTTATTGTGAGAGATTGACTTAGATTGTAAGAAGGATAGACTTGTTCGATTTGTAGTGGGAATCTCCATCTTCCATAGGGTTTTCACATTCACGACTCTATTTATTTATTTATTGCATTTCTTGGTTTCAACCTTTTGGAGTGAGGTACGACTCAATTTTATTGTTTTACTTCATTATATTTCATTTCTTTGATTGTTCAATGGTTTAGGAGGCTGAGAACTAGTGTTCCCATTTGTTTCCAAGCAATTTTATAACCCGGTTAGATGGGTATAAGTGTTTGTACAGTTTTGAGTTTTAAAGTATAGCTTTTTGTGTTATGTTGGCAAATTTTGCGTCACTTTTTGGAATGGGTTTTTAATTTTATTGTTTGGAGTTTGAGTATAGTTTGGAATTGGGTTTTCAATTTCATTGAATTTTGAGATGTTTTGATTTTTTAGCTTTTTTCTTGTGCCTCCTTTTGCATGCTGCCTAGATTTGAGTAGAGTTTTCGTAGTGTAAAATTAGACTATGAAAATGGTCTGTCCTCCATGTTTCCATTCATCTCATGTCTTTACTTTGTGGACTTCAAAATTTTGGTGAATTCCTACTCTCGACAAAGTGTCTGGTTGAGTGTATTTTTATACTTTGATATTTTAATTCAATTTTTCAAATCCAACCCTTGCATTACTATGTTTCATTTTTTACGTAGAGTTGGTTCTGCCCAATCACATGCACATGAGTGTGTCTATGGCAAGATCTTGCCAGACCCAAACTCTTGAGTTTAGGTCAGTTGAGTGTTTGTTCATTTGGGGGTTGGGTTGTGAACTTGCATTGCCTTATGGCACTCATCATGTGAGGAGAAGGGTATGTAGGGTAGCGAAGCATAGTGACCTCTCACTGGTATCCTGACCTAGAAGTGATTGACAAGGTAATGTGAGCAGGTTCTAACAAGTGATAACCAAAATAAATACATGGGATAATAAAACTTAATATAAGTGATCTACCCACTTGGATGGTAGCCGAGTTTATTTAGGGAGCCAATGCAAGGGTGGTGTGCTTGGATGATAGCAAGTGTTATGCAAAACTTGGTGTGAGGACATGAGATGCAACCTTTTGAAGGAGTTGATTTACGATACCACATACAGTTGGGCTAGTACGAGCCAAGTGATTACACTCTACTGCAGTTCCTACATTGTTATCCTTTAAAGAGTTTTGACTAGTGAAATGATTTATTGCATTCATCTCATGATCATATGTGTACTTGTTTCATGCATTATTTGGTGTGTGTTTATAAGGCTTTAGGTGTTTGTATTTTTGTGATTGTGGTTAGGCCATTATCTCCATGAGCACAATAGAGTGGGCCTACGAGTTCCACATGGTTGGAATGCATTGCTACTTACATCACATTGAGGATTAGAGATTAGAGATAATCTTCTCGACTAGATGCAAAATCTTGCTTGACCTTCTCTACCTCTCTTGTCCTCTTGATTATTGTATCTTTACTCTATGATGCAATTTCTCTAAGGCTTTTGATTCCATCCCTTGTGCGACCCTCTTTTAGAGGTTTAGAGATATTGGTATTTCTGAGATCTTACTGACAGCTATCATGAGGTTATACGAGAAGGTTGTTGGTAGACTTAGAATCCCCGAAGGCCTCTCTGATCCTATCTATAGCACCATTGGGGTGAAGCGGGGTTGCCCAGTCTCACCCACCTTGTTTGGGATCTGCATTGACGAGCTTGAGGCCTTTCTTAGTGTCTCCTCATCCCCAGGTGACAACTGCCATCTGCACCAATCCTGATTTCCATCCTTTTTGTTGACGATGTGGCTCTCTTAGCTGCTTCTCCTGAGGGGCTTCAAAGGCTCCTTAATAGACTTGCATCTTTTTGTGACTTGAGACAGGTAGTTGTGAACCTTGAGAAGACCTGTGTTATGGTCTTCAATGGTCTGAAGACCTCACATCTCCATTTCCACTTCCAGGGTCGAGAAGTTGAGATTGCTTCCTCTTACACATACCTTGGGGTTAAGTTTTCTAGGCTCCGTTTTAGCTTGCAACCAGCCATTCAACCCCGGATTTGCAAAGTGTTGGGTTCCCTTGCCATGCTTGAGAGACAATGCTTTACACATCACTTCCAGGACACCTCGACTAAGTTATCTCTACTGGATTCCTTAGTTAGTCCCACAGTGCTCTATGGTTTGGTGGTATGGGGGCCTTCCCTTTTAGACTCAAATTGGGCCTCGATTGAGCATATTTAGATTTTTCTCTTCTGTTGGATTATCAGATGCTAGAGATCCACCGCCCATAGTGTTATTTTGGCTGAGTTTGGTGCTCACCCTTTCAGATTGGCAACCATTTTTGACCTGATCTGGTTCCTCCACCGCCTTCATGGCTTTGCGGACTCTGCAAAAGGCTGACACAGATACCCTCACTTGGCATATTGCTCTTTGGTTGCTATTATAGACTACGATCCCGCTTCTAGGGCTCGTTGTTGGTACGCTTAGGCTACTGCCCGTCCATCTCATTCATTGTTGTCCTTCTCTTTGAGGAAGGATCTCTAATCTTGTTTAGGATGACTCTTGCTCTCTTCTTCATTTTCTTTTTTAGGTTTATGCTTGTTCTTTTATCAGCATCGTTTGGTGCTCTGTTTTGTGCTATCTTCTTAGTTGTAAGCTCCTAGTCCCATAGACCCACGTTGTGGTCTCTTAGACATTAATATATTTATCCTATCTAGTAGATTTGACTAATTGATGTAATTCTTATGATAAATGATCCAAATGTGTAGGTTATTATATTTTATGTTTATGAAGCAATCAAGCAATGACCTCCTCAAGCCTCTAGTTTTTAATGCTCCCAAGTTGTTGGGTTTTGTGGATCGATTTTCACAAAAGTCATAACACTGCGATCATATTGGTTTGTTCCAAATGTAGATTTGAATGATTTGTAAATATGAGAGGAAGAGACATGTCTCTATGGTTAATCATCATTAGAATACTGAAGCTATAACCTTAACATTCCTCTTAGTGAGGGAGGATTGCTATAGAATACATTATGCCCTCAAGTATAAAGACTCTGGAGAGATATTATCTCAATGTGATATTCCCGGAATGCATATTTAAGGATATCAACATATATCCATCAACTTAGAGGTTATCTTTCAATATAATTTGAAGTATGATTCAATAAGAAATATCAATCATATGATATTCATCATACTTATATATTCTTTTGGTATGTGTACTGGCATCAAATTCTTGAAGCCTACCAAAAGAATATGTTATATCTTAGAAAGATGTGTGTTATTCGATCTTTGGCTCAACAGGAAAAGAACTGAATGTAGTCTATTAGATAACAATCATGATATCAAGGACAACCACTTAATGTAGTCCATCATGACAAGTAGCATGACCTCTGACAACTTAATGTAGTCTGTCATGATATGTTCATTATCATGATCTCCGACACATTTAGGGACAACAATTTAATGTAGTCTATCATGATAACAAAACAAGAACAACAAATATCATATCATGATCTCCAATAATTTGGAACAACAACTTAATGTAGTCTATCATGATAATCATGATATCTGACACACTGGGACAAGTACAACTTAATGTAGTCAATCATGATAATTGGTCAAGCCATTGTTAAGTTCGTCACCTTACAACAACGACCTCACAAATACATCAATGAAAGATTGTCACCTTTCATAACATAATCCATAGATGTAAAATAGTAACTCTCATGATATTCACCACAAACCAAGTTAGAGGGTGGATCCATCATATTTTCTCCTAGAGGGTCGAACAAGGACTTTCACCCAAACTGATCTCTCACAAAGTAGAATGAATTACAAAGAATTTCACTTCGAACTTTTTTTTCGTAGAGTAGAACTTATTAACAAGGAACCACACCTCAAAATTCTCCCTCTAGACAAAGATCTTGGAAAGTGAGATCCTCTGGCTACTCCCTTAGAGGTTCTCTTTGTCAAAGGATGCCTATCAGACTCCTTCTGAATCTAATATCAATCTTCCAACTTTTTGGTGACAAGTTGTTACTTCTTTGGGATGTATACAGGGGTAGGCCTATCAAAATCATGTAGTCACACATGTATTTTTAGACTCCCTCTGAATATCAATCTTTGGAGCTCTTACATTGCCTCTGAAGAAGTGTCAAACTCCCTCTTAATGTAGAATGATACTAATAATCTCAATCATCAAAGGTATTCGTTTTGAGAGCCTCACTTTACCCAGACTGATCATCAGATGGCTAATGAATTCTAGATCACAACTTCTTTGGAGCTACTATCAAAACATTGAGTTTTGCACAATATGCCTTATGCACCATTCTTCTTTTGTGCAAGATCATCTTTAGATACAAAGGAAAAGATCAAGGAAAATAACTCGTATAGTGCATATCAAATAGAAGTACAAGAAAGACTATATTGAGTAGATAAATTTAACACTAAAAAACAAGAGATACTTATCTGCACATGAATGGAACATCTTCTCTTTAAGGATGGTTCAAGTGGAATAGAACTTTTTTTTTCATCATTTCTCCCCTACAATGTGAAGTTCCTAGTCTTATATTTTCCAACAAACAATTTCCCATCATATTGAATTATGGAAAACTTCTTATTTATTTTGTCAATGTCAACAGAAAACTCCAAACTGTTTTTCATAATTTACTCGTGTAGTGTCTATTTTATTTCCGGTTCTTTATATGGTTGTTCCTCATTCCTTCGTGCCAAACTTTTATTGAAATAAAATATATTCATCCTCAGTTTATGAATCAATTCATTTTGGTAACCATTGTATCATGTTTCCGCATGTTTGGTTATGGAACAACTCATGTTTTGTTGTTATCGGTCCATGCCTTTCGGCAGACCTCTTCTGCGTGTTCTACCTTCTTCAGTATTGTCTCTGATTTAGTCTTCTGCTATCTCCATAATTATTATCGACACTTAATCGCTCTTCATATCATGAAATAAATAGAGTACTGGTGCACTTCTTGTTTTGGGTTTTCTACAGTGGCATCTTCGAATTCCATCGTCTCTTTCTCAAGAACATTGGGTGTACTAGCAGATGTGCCATCACCAGAAGATTTCTCTAATTCGTAGCAGTCAGGATGGGCCAAATCATCCACTCAATATTGCATTCTGTATTGGCTTCAGAATCACTATAACACTTCTCCAGATTTCTGTCTTGGTGGTATAAACACGAGCTTTCTTGAAAAAGTGAATATGAGCGGGTTTGATGTGGGGTTTTAAATTATCCTTGATTAGACTCCTACCTTTATACAAATAGCTCAACCCACACACAACAGATATGCTCCCTTAAGTCATTGGGAGTATACTTTAAGCCCAACCTGGAATATTAAGAGAGAAATATGCTTTTGTCATCAACGTTACGGTACCAAAGCTCTTGAAAATCCCCCACTGCAATCCCCTTCAAATTACTTACTGTAAATGATCGGAAACTCCCAATGAAGCATGTGTTGTCTGAAACTCAATATGCAACCTGACAAGGTTTGCAATTTCTTAGCATGCCACCAGTTTGTCGTTTTCACTTCTTCAACGTCTTCTTGGAGCCCGTTGACAATATGAAGAGTTTTGAGTGAATTTGTGCAATCCCGAGCTTACTTCTCACGCAAATGAAAATCCATGGCAATATGAGAGCAGCAGAAGATGCACGGGAGTCAATGGGGATGTTGTATTGAATTAAGAAGATTTCATTGACCTTTGCCAAATAATTGTTGCCCTCTTCATTTGTTGGAGCCCAATAAATGATCTCATGATTATTTGATCCAATAATAAACGACAATCTTTAACTTTAAATGATCAAAATATCAACGACGACACATTCCACATATTCCAGAAAGGATATTAATTCCAAACATTAAAACAATGGTCCGAATATTGGACAACTTAGATTACTCTTCGGCAATATATTTTCCTCAACCATACTCTACTCACAGTATATAAAATCACCCAGCCAAAGTATTACTGTAGCCAACAAGGTATTACTTCTGTAACCCGCATTTGGGAAATATTGCTAGAAAGTCTATCAATCGTTTCATCCCAAGAGACGCAATGTCAAAGTTCTTGTCAATAATTGGAAAGAAGGAAAATAGAGATTTATAGATAGAAATGAAGGATATGAAGAAAGAGCTAAAAGAGAGAATGCTATGTTATTATAAGAACAAGTAAATGTAGAATGATAAGGAGAGTTAATGTAGAATGATAAGGAGAGTTGAAGAGAATTTTAAAAATATTAATAATTATATATTATTTTAAGAAATATAAAAATAGTAATAGAAATTATATTATATGAATGAATACTTATTTTTACCAATTCAATTATAAGTTGAAATATTTAATTTCAAAAAATAAATTGTTGATTAATTAATTCAAACTATCAAAATATTTAATAAGTTTGAGGGGTAGTATTACTTTTACAATTTGTAAAATGGTATAAAAAATAATAATAGTAAGATTGTAAAATAGTAGCTATTAAAACATAGTGTAAATTTAAAGAAATAGTATTTTACAATTGGCAAAAATAAACATCAATATAAAACCAATAAATATATTTAAAATAAGAAATATAAAACATTTAACGCTATACTTGAACTTGGTAATAAAAGTAGATTGTGATAATTAATATTGATTAAACATTCATTTTTGAGGTGGAAGATAAAAATGATAATTTTTTTGAAAATCTAATCAACTTGTCACAAATGTGAAAAAGATAAAGTTGTAATTAATGCATTCATTAGCATATGATAGAGTTAGAAAATATTCATATTTTTGTTGAAGAAAATTAAATTTCTTCTCTACCAAAAATAGTATGGTCCAATAGAATGAATGAAAAATGTGATTTATAAAATAATGAAAAATTAGAAAAAAATATGAACATTTGAAGTTTGTTGTAATCTTTTAAATTCTATGAGTTGATTGGTCAATCGAATCGAAAGATTGAATTGAATGAAAGCAATGGTATCCTGCCTTTGGTAGGAACTAATAATGTGTTGTTTATATTGCAATTCTAGTACCAATGTAATTTGACTGTCAAAGAGATAAAATAAGTATGTGAATCTCAAATATTTGGGTGGCACCAGATACAAATATTAACTCTAAATGTAGATTTCAATGACCAAGAATTAACTTCATTGAATATTTGAATAAGTCCAAACTTTATCTTCCTCTGATTTCAAGTATAGATTCTCTAATCAAGCAATGCAAGACCTTAATTTTGTTACTTGAAACCATGGTGGCAGTACTATATTGTGGGGTATAAAGAAAGTAATTTAATATTCGTAGTTCAAACCATAGGGTGTTCACGCCTTGACTTTTTAAAGGGAATATATTATCTTACAGTCTGGCTCTAATATTATTATGTTGAGTTTTGTGGATCAATTTCTGCAAAAGTAATAACACTTTATCATATTGGTGTGTTCCTAATGGAGATTTGAATGACTTATAAATATGAGACAATGATGTCAGATGTTTCCAATCGCTATTAGTCACCAAGATGGGGTTGAGAGTTGAGAGGTATCACTTGATGATCATCCACTCCTCCATGAATATGTCAATGTGTTTTAATATGATATTCTAGGAATGTTGCCTTAGTGTGACACTTTTTTTGCATTGATCTCATTCCTATAGTAGAGCCCAATTCTTGAGCACCTTACCACATGATTACTTAAGACTTGAGTAGGATTTGATTGCAGTTAGCGGAGTTGTTAGCCAAGGGTCATGTGTGTGTTAGAAATAGATAATACTAAGAGGGGGGGGGGGGGGGGGGGCGGGGGGGGGGGGGGGGGGAGGTGAATCAATATTTTCAATCTTTTTGCCCACAACTGGATATTATTAATTACTTCGCCACATGCATAAGAAAGTAAACCAATAATGTTGAATAGTATAAACAACCATACATAAAGAGAGCTCATAACACCATATTTTGTTAACTAGGGAAACCTTGGCCAAGGGAAAACCTCGATGGAGATGAAACCCACAAGATGATTCACTATATAAAGAATCTGGTTAAAGATATTGACCCTGTTAGGCATTTATGAAGAATGATAGCGTCTCAAGTCCCTATTAGCAGACTAGGCCTTGTTAGAAGCCTCAAACCTATTAGGAGTTGGTAGATCATATACAAATGTGTGCAAGAAGAATCTACTGCCCTAACATGCAACTATATAGTTAAGTTCTTTAAAAAATAGATATACATACAATATTGGATCACTTACTGTACTTCACAATTCTTCTGATTGTCAGATTCATATAAGGCTTCAGTAGACTGTAGACAATCTTCTTTCCAGTTTGCTCAATGTCATAATCAAGGAGTAACTATGCATTTATCAACTTGCATTATATCTCGCATTATCATATCATGTCTTTTCCTCACATCATCTCACACTTTGCAAATGAAGTTCTTTACTTTTATCAATCATATTAATAAATCCTTCCTTAGTCGGCTTTCATATCATCCTTACAGTTGGCTCATCAAGACTTAATAATCAAAATAATTCTTTAAGTTGTAAAACTCAATTTGTGGACATGCTTTGTTTTGTACTGTGAAGTATCTACATCGATATTTCCTTTATAACTTGAACTTGGTTGTTCGTACATACATGCACACTAGTATACATCATCAGGACAACATCATGCATCTGTAATCAATCGCGCAAGAGAATATTCTTAAGGAATATTCTGCTATCAACAGAACTCATTGTGTTGTTGTATCATTGTCCAATACTTAAACAATTTTACATCACAAATAATCATAACTATACTGTAAAACATATGTTGCCATAAATGACAACCACATATCTCATCTTATTTGATTGATTGGCGATATTGCCAATAATCTCCCCCTTCAACATTGATGGCAACATTTTGGGAAAATTGGCTAAGTTCCCCAAAAAATGTTGTCATATCAATTAAAATAAATAAACATACACAACACAGTATATCTTAGAAATATTACATCTAAAAAGATTACACCCTTATAACTTTGATTACAAAGCTTGCTTGAAGCAAAGCTTCCTATTATACTTCAAAATTGCAATACAACTATATGACTCACAATTATAATTTTTTTTATTTCTCCCCCTTTGACATCAATGACAACAGTGTCAACAAAAGGAAAAAAATCTTGCCAAAATTTGAAAGCTGCATCAAAATTTGGAAAAACAATCACTGAAGTTAGTTTTCAACTACGCAAGGTGTTTCTTCCAACAATCTTTCAGTGCATCTAACACACTTATTAGCACACATAGGGCATATGCGACTAATACTGTTGCGGCATATGTAGCTAATACTGTTGCATTCAAGTTTGTAACCACAAACTTATCATATGAAGTTTTGAGCTGGTAGGCATTCTTCCAACTGATTTTGTAACAATGTAATTTGTGGGTATAAATGGTCTCTCAAAAGTGAAAATCTTTTTAGGGCTTCGTCTTTTTCTGCTTATATACCTCGAATGCTATCATGAATTGCTTCCATTGTATGTTCAAATTTTTCTAACTTCTGGTCTTTTTTTCAAAAAGTTATCAGTAAGCGTCTGTAGCTCAATTATCTTTCCTTTGATCTATTCATCAAAATTGTGAAGGTGAAGGTATGCCAAGTTGCACTTAGGATAAATCTGCTTCCCTTCCTCCATACTCTGCCTTAATACCTTAATACATATATTGAATGTTTCTACATCATTCTTTATATTTGTACACATAGTATTAAGAAGACTAGCATCATGCTTAGTCTGTGCTCGCACTGTAGCAAGATTAGTAAGCGTTGTAAACTCATTGTCAAAAGTTTTACACAAAATTGCTGCTCTCTGCTGAATGTCTGCAAAGGTATCCACAAAACTTACTGTCTTCTCTAATCTGTCCAAAACTGAAGTTAAAGTCTTCTCAATTGACTTAACTGATTTCTTCTTTTCAAAGAATTTACTTAAAGAATACATAAGGTTTTGTGCTTCAGTTTCATCATTTGATTGCACTACTGTGGTGACCATTGTTGCTTGTTTAGGTAGTGTAGAGGATTTTACTATTACTGTGGCTATGGGTTGACTTGTAGTAGCTCCCCCAATGCTGGTTGACATAGCTTCAAGTTTCTTCTCAGAAGATACATCTTCTTTCTTTTGCTCCTGCTCCTCCTCTTCATCAATAGAGTTGTTGTAGTCAACAATATTGCCAATAATGTCAGAGCCAAAATCTTTGAATGGATCATCAATTCTATCCACTGTTACATTAGTTTTATCTACTTGCATGGATTCACTGTCAATGGTAATGTGTGGTGGTGAATCACTTGGGATTGAAGCTTTAGCTGGTTGCTTAGAACTGTGAGAAGGACTGACTGTTGCCACAGTAGGGCTTGTCTCCCCTGACTGCGCACTCTTCTCAGTCTCCTTAGGCAATGTAGACATGTATGAGACTATTGCCTTTTCACTTTCCATATATACTTCTTCATAATTTCCTCTGATAAGAAGAATGGATCTCTTCTTATTCCTCAACAAGTGTGCTATACCTTTCAATATTTCCTTTAACTCTTCTTCCTTGTTTACTAGATACATAGCTTTTTCACCATATTTATCCTTATTTGTTTGCCTTTCTCAATTACTCTACTCTTTATGTTTCTCAGTCTATTATACAAATCTTCAAGGATTTGACCTTTTATGCTGTCAAATCTTTTATCTTTTAGAATCATATTTCTAACTACAACATTCTCTAGCTGTCTCCTATCCATATTATTGTATAGGTCATAATACTTGTTCAATTGCACAAAATTGTTGTCATTAATAATTTGTATATTAAGATTTTCTACCTTAGGTTTCCATGCTTTCCTTCCTACTTAAGTCTTTACTTCCTGTTCTGTAGGCTCTACTGGTCTATTGCTAGTCTCTTCTTTAGATTATGAGGAACTGATCTGCTAGGTTTTCCTCCTCTTACTTGGTCCACTTTTTGTTTTCTGAACTCTCTTCTCAGGAGAGGGGATCTGCATGGGTTTTGTTTTCTCAAGTCTTGTAGACTTTCTTTGCACTGATGCTTCCAATGATTCTTTTCGGTTCCTCAAGGGTTGTTGCTGCACAACTGCTGCATATGGCACTGCAGGTGCTTGCGCACTTCTCTATGCAACTGTGACCTCTATAGTAGGTCTGACCATTGCAATAGGTGTAGGATGTTAGTAGTTTAGTTTGACCACTAGCCTTCATCTCTAAGGCTATCCCTTTCACCTCTTCAAATTCTTTCCTGGACATCCTTGATTCTTTTAAGACAGAATCGATTACTTTATCTACCTTCTTCTTGATGTCCTTATCTATTAGATATGTTTGAACGTCCTTCATCTTTTCAGTATATGTTCCCCATCTAGGACATCTAGAATCTACTTTAGAATGTAGAATTATCTGCCCATAGCCTTCAATTAGTTTAGTGCTCATTTCATAACCCATAAGTTCAATGAACTTTACTCGAGGAACTACTGCCTCCATGCATGTGAAATCTATTTCTACCATGAGACACAGTTCATCCTTATATTTCTCTATCAGTGCATGTGGTATCCTATACCTCTGCTCCATTTCATCTTGGAATGACTTCATCATTTTATCAATATCATTGTCCCTGACTATTTCTAATTTAGATCTGTAAACTCAAGTGATAATTTGCATTACACACTCGCTTCCATTCCAATTTGAAATACGAGGAAACTTCTTTGCTGCGTAGAAGAATATATGAGTCAATAGGGATTCAAAGCTAAAGTCTGCGCTCTTAGACTTCTTGATCTTTGTTATGTTATCCAACAATTGAGTTCGGATAATATCACATAGATTAACTTTTTCATATTTTACTGTCATTACATAAGTTGCATGAAGAAATCCGGTTGGGACTAAATCTAACATAGATCCATGGTTGAATTTATAACCCAAAATTTTACTGAGGAGTCTTACTCCATCATCTTGAATGGTGTTAACCTTCATATTTCTAACCATCAAATCTTATGTTGAGATTCATTTCAACTGTTCTGCACACATTCTTTATGTTCACGGGATTGCATCCTTCATTGCTCAAACCAGTGACCTTGTGAATTAGGTCATTATCAATGCATATAAGTGAATCTCCCAACCATAGAAGGTCATCATGAACTCTACTCAAAATGATTCTTGTCCACTCGTGGTTTTCAAAGTTTGTATAGAACATGTACTTCACTAGGTTAAGTGGTTCTAGGTTTGCATATTCCAGTTTCAATGATAAGTCATTGGTGCACATTTTCTCCAATTCTTTATGGATCTTGGTATCTCCTATGCTTTCTATCTTACAGTGAATATAACTTCTTATGTCCTCAACATGAAGAACATTATCTGGTACTTGCGAAAATGCTCCAATGGGATCATCAAGCAGAGAAATAAATGGGCATTTCTTGAAGGTATATCTAGGTCTATCACTGATATCAAACACTTCTTGTGTTGCCATAGCTGATTTTACTAAAAATATGTTCAACAAATTCAAAAAATACCTCAACTTTGCGTTTAGGGCTTTCAGCGATCACGCGTATCTGCAAGCTTCTTCAGCACTTCAAATAGCTATCAAATCACTCTTCAATATTGCACTTAAGATTTCACACAAGTAAATGATGCTCATAAATCAATTTGCGTCCTTTAAATCTTTTATAATGTGTACTTCGCGTTAAATGTGTATCTGCCACAAATTCAAAATACCATCTCTATGTAAGAGATTATTTTTTGCATAACCTCATACTGATCATATCAAGCAATGCACACTTTATTATAGACTTCTCTCAGTGTCTAGCATATACTGCTAATTGCGCAACTTGTGGTATTCTCTCTAACATAAGCTTTTATTTAACTAATGTGCTGTCTTACTGAGAATGCTTAATTCAAGTAAGATGAGTCACACACTGTAGAACCAGAATCAGTATGCAAAGAACATTAACAAATAAAGTAAACATTCACAAACCAAAAACTAAATTCACATATATGCTTAGACAAAGAAAGCAAACAAGAAGTGCAAACCTCACAAGAAAAGACACTCCATGCTTTCTTGATTCTGTAGATGTGTCCTTTTGTTGTGGATGTATGCTCAAGATGCTCAAAAGCTGCTTCAATGGAGGTGGGTAATGGCAAATTGGTAGCTTTGTGAGCTCTCAATTTGGCATTATAAGGGTATGGTTGATGGCTTTGGTTCTCAAAATAGCATGGTAACTTTAGCTCAAAGATTGTTGATGAAATGGCTTGGGATGGGATTCAATTTATAGGCTAAGGGGTAGAGGGATGGAGGGCTTAGATGCAAGGATGGATGAAGGCTTAAGGAGGGCTAGGATGCACTCAAAGGAGAGCACATGGATTGTGCTTGTTTAGCACCAATGGGAAGGTGACACTTGTCACAAGGAGGATGAGTGTGAGAGGGTAGGGTAAAGGGTTGGTTAAAGTTATGATGAGTGGGGTTGAGTATGTAAGAGGGATGTAAGAGGAATGAGTGTGGAAGAGGGAAGAGTGTGGAAGATGGGTGTAAGAGTCATGAGTGGGCTTGTAAGAGTCTTTATGTTTTGTAAGAGCACTCATGACTTAGTGGTTGGGTTTTTTTGAGGGGAGACTTTGGTTTGGATTAGGAAAGTCTTAAACTTGTTTAGGGAATGTGACAAAATTAGGGGGTGGATTAGGCTTGGGTTTAGGATTAGATTAGGGATGTTAGAGATGTGCAAGTGGATGGCATTAATGAGTGTGGGTGAGTTAGTGGATAAGCTTGGTTAGTATGGGTGGGTGGGGTGGATTAGGCTAAATGGAGGATTAGAGATAGGTTAGGGGTTTTTGAATTTGAGGATTTCATTTATCAAATAGATTTATTTAATAAATGGAGATTTTTGGAATTAGATAGGAGAAAAGGATTTAATTGATAAATAATAGATTATTTTATTTATCAATTAGGACTATAGATGATTAATTAAATTAATCAACTAGGGGATGACAAAGGATTAATTAAATAAGAATTTAATTAATGATGCCTTTAGAGATGGCTAAATTAGATTACCAAAGCAGTGTAATCAAATTTCGGTGTCTACATTTTGCCCCTCTTTGACATAGTGTTGAGACAACACTATTTCAAAGAAGTTCGAATGAAGACGACACGCGGAAGATGTTTTAGCAACAAGGTTGCCCCAGTCTCGGATAAGAAGAGGAGAGACTAGACTTAGATGATGCCCCCTCAAGAAGGCGGCGGGGAGAGAAATGAGGCTCGATGACTTCTTGAAAAGTACAAGAAATTGAGATGAGCTGAGACGCAGGTTGGCGAAGAGAAGGGGCTGAATTAGCTCAAACTCTCACTACGGGAGAATGATAAAGGGAAATCAGAGGCACAATAGTAAAGCAAGCTTAAGAATTTCCAGGATTGGGGGGGGGAGAGATGGAGGAGCGAAGCGCTATAAAAGGAATCTATGGTAGGGAGATGGATGATAGAATGATAAAGCTGATGCAACAGAATTTCAAAGAGTTAGATTAGCGGAAGATGGGTTTCGGAGATCCCTAGGACTAGAATTGTGGATCTCGAAAGATGAGGCTTGGTGGATTGATTTGATTGTTGGATCCCTAAGACTAGGATTGTGGATCCCTAAAGCTAAGCGTGAGGAGTGACTCAAAGAGATACTGATGCATAAGCTGAGATAGGTGTTGGATATGGATGGGGGATAATGGAGATGAAGGGAATCCATTGAAGCTTTTTGAGCGGGGGGATACTTCAAAGAGAAGTACCACCATGTAGTTGAGCACTAGATTTGCTATAGGACTGTTGGTTAATTGCCAAGGTTACCAAGAACATCAAGGCCTTTTCACCAATCGTCCAGAGGACTGACGAACTGACTCAAAACAAACACGCAAGGATTGCCCTAGTATCACACATGAACCCCAGAGGAAGCAGCGTGGAAGCGACACTAGGTAACCCACAAGCAAAAAAAGAAAACAAGCAAAAGACCTGATCAAGACCTTACGCTCTAATTGCCCCATTTGCAACATACCATGATATGGAAGATCGTGGCAACCTTGAGGAGGGAACAAGGAGATTGCTTGGAAAAGATATTTCAAGACCCAAAAGGGAAGATCCCAAATCAAAAGAAAGCGAAAATTCAAAAGAGAACTGTTTGCCAACGAGATGGGTAGGACGAGGTACTAACGGACCACGATTAGACATGAGGAAAGCTATATCCTGCAAGGATCTATCAGAGAGCACCTAAGCTGATGGATCTGGATGAGTGATGCGTCTGGCAAGCTGAACTAAGAAGGATAACACTTTGGTGACAGGAGATCTAGCTAAAGGATGCATTGGAATATCTAACCAAGGTGTGCGATGTGTGCAAGATGTTGACCAAGGATGAACTAACACGAAAGCTGGATAGATACAATGATACTAAGCTAAAGAGGATGTACAAGCTAACAGACTAAGATATGTTACAAATGTACAAGTTTGTTCATGTTTTGTTTTTTTTGTGAGATGGAAATGTTTGTGAAGGATGGGATGTCTATAATAGTTGATAGGTGGATAGGTAGATGGTTTGTGAAAAGCTTAAGGAAAATGGGATTCTGTGTGTGCATGTGATAGGATACAGGCTAGGATACAAGATTATTTACAAGCTGGAATATGGTACAAGCTTTGGACAAGATTTGGATATATACAAGGTATGGTACAAGATTTACAAGGTATAATACAAGCTTTGGTACAAGATTTACAAGCTGTACAGGAGGTATTGACAAGCTCCATCAGATTTTGGATATTTGATTGGAACACCAAGGGAACAAGCAGGTGTTTTATGGGATGGTGGGTGGATGGATGAGGGATAGGATAGTGATAGATAATGGATTAGTCTTTAGCACACAAGGCGCCTGAATTACCAGGTTTTCACCAAGGTACCTATCCAAGGCGCTTGAATTGCCAAGTTTTCACCATTGGACGCTTATTTCTCTTTACTATTTTTTTCTTGTATTTTTCAAAAGCTGGGTATACCAAGAATCTTCAAGCATAGAACTTCTTGAGATGAATGATGTTAGTGGGATCATTCAAGAGTTCTCCTTCTGATGTAGATAATTGATAGGCTCCGGAGCCAAAGGAGGCAGTAACCACATAGGGACCAAGCCATGTAAGTTCAAACTTGCCTTTCTTTTCTTGATCTGCTTGGACTTTCATATTTTCTTTGAGGACCATGTCACCTGGCTAAAAGTGTCGTGGGAGCACCTTCTTGTTGAAATTTCTTTTGAGACGAGTTTGATAGACTGTGAGATGGTCATAGGCTTGTTGTCTCTTCTCGTCTAAGAGATCTAGCTGGGTGAGTCGAGCTACTCTGTATTCTTCATCTGAGATTTGCCCTCGCAAAGATATGCGTAGTGAGGGAAGTTCAACTTCTATAGGTAATACCGCTTCGGCACCATAAACTAGGGAGTATGGAGTTGTGCCTGTGGATGTACGGAAGGAAGTTCGATAGGCCCATAGAGCCGGATTTATTTGAAGGTGCCAATCACGGCCGAAATCATTGACAACTTTCTTTAAGATTTTGAGGAGCGTTTTATTAGTTGCCTTTGCCTGGCCGTTACCTTGTGGGAAATATGGGCTAGAAAAACGGTGATGGATGCAGAGGGAAGTGCATAATTCTTCCATGTTGAGATTTTCAAAATTACCTCTGTGGTCAGTGAAGATGGTGGATGGGATGCCGAAGCGGCAAACAATGTGGTACAAGATGAACTTGGAGACTTGAACTCCTGTAGCTGAGACTAGGGGGACTGCTTCCACCCACTTAGTGAAATAGTCTGTAGCTGTTATTATCCATTTATGTCCATCAGATGAGAGAGGTGTGATAGTTCCAACTAGATCAAGGCCCCAACAAGCAAAAGGCCAAGGTGGTGCAATAGGCTGTAGATCCTGTGCTGGAGCGTGCACAAGATTTGCATGCTGCTGACATGGGAGACACTTTCTGACAAAGTCACAAGAGTCTTCTTCAATGGTAGGCCAATAGTAGCCTGCTCTAAGGATTTTTCGTGCTAGGACAATACCACTCGTGTGGGCACCGCAAAGTCCAGAATGTACTTCTTTTAATGCCATCGCGGCCTCATTTTCATCTAAACATCGAGAGAGAGTATCGTGATAACCCCGACGATATAGGGTATTGGCTATGATAACATAGCGGGATGATTTTCGGATGAGGTTCTGGCGTTGGGTGCGTGTGAGGTGAGGGGATATGATACCATCGTTAAGGTAAGCGTGAATTTCATGGTACCAAGGGGATTGGGGACCAACCAAGATACAAACACGGTTTGAATCCTCATTCGCATAGGCAGGTGTGAGGAGCTGCTCAACTAAAAACTCATACTGCGTAGCTTCTTGGGGAATTTCCAAGAGCAAGCCGATAGTGGCCATGGCATCTGCTGCCTTGTTCTGCATTCGAGGCACTTGTGTAAACTGAAGCTTTGTAAAATGCTGGGTCAGCTGATCAACTAGCTCTTTGTAGGGTAATAGCTTTTCATCTTTGGTTTGATATTCATTTAAGACTTGTTTGATGATGAGTTGGGAATCACCAAAGACTTGTAACTCAGTGATATTCCATTCTGCAGCTATCTTTAATCCTGCTACAAGAGCTTCATATTCTGCTATATTGTTGGTGCTAGGGAATTGTAGCTTGAAGGCTTTTGGAATGTAATCTCCTTGAGGTGTAACTAATAATATTCCTGCCCCTGATC
The DNA here is from genome assembly GCA_028749045.1 of Cupressus sempervirens. NCBI lineage: Eukaryota > Viridiplantae > Streptophyta > Pinopsida > Cupressales > Cupressaceae > Cupressus > Cupressus sempervirens. The sequence continues at coordinate 599,609,482 of CM053785.1, read as the reverse complement.
CATGAGAGGTGTATGAGCCATCAAAATAAAGCTTCCATGGGGGCTGTTCTTCAATTAGGCAGATATGCTCATCTGGAAATTCTGTGAGCAAAGGATATGCATCTACTAGAGGTGCATCAGCTAGGTGATCTGCTATAGCTTGCCCTTTGATTGCCTTTCTGTCCACATACTGGATGTCAAACTCACTTAGTAGCATAACCCATTTCGCTAGCCGGCCTATGAGTGCTGTTCTAGAGAGCATATACTTGAGAGGATCAATCTTAGAGACTAGTTGGATGGTATGACTTAGCATGTAGTGGCGAAGCTTTTGAGTTGAGAAAACAACTGCCAAACAAACTTTTTCCATAGGAGTGTAATTGAGTTCATAACCAACTAGGGTTCTACTAATATAGTAGATGGCTCTCTCTCTGCTATAATCATCATGTTGTGCTAGAAGTGCCCCTAGAGCAGTAGGTGTTGCTGATATATACAAGATCAAGGGACGACCAGGAACTGGTGGAACCAAGATAGGGGGATTGGTGAGATACTGCTTGAGCTGATCGAAGCTGCGCTGACATAAAAGATCCTACTTGAAGTTCTCATTCTTCTTTAGCAAGTGTGAAAATGGTGTACACTTATCTGCAAGTTGGGAGATGAAGCGCCGGACAGATTGAAGTTTTCCCTGAAGAGAGCGAAGCTGTCGCAGTGTCTGGGGAGGAGGCATGTCTAAGATAGCCTTGACCTTTTTGGGGTCAATCTCTATACCTCGTTTAGAAACTATGAAGCCTAGAAGCTTGCCAGATGTGACCCCAAAGACACACTTCTTGAGATTTAGCATGAGATGATATTGGGCCAACCTATCAAAGACTTTTTCCAGGTCAGCAAGATGATCCATGAAGGTGTGAGATCTGACCAGGATATCGTCCACATAATCTTCCAAAATGCTATGGATAAGATCATGGAAAATGGCTGTCATAGCTCTTTGATAGGTAGCCCCTGCATTCTTTAGGCCAAAAGGCATCATGGTGTAGCAAAAGGTTCCCCAGGGGGTAGTGAATGCTGTCTTATGCTGATCCTCTTCTGCAATCTTGATCTGATTATACCCAGAAAATCCATCCATAAGGGACAGGATTTCATGTCCAGCTGTAAGATCTACAATCATATCTATGTTGGGCAAGGGAAAATCATCCTTTGGACAAGCTTTGTTAAGATCTCTAAAATCAGTGCAGATTCTGATGTCACCGGAAGGCTTAGTGACAGGGACCATGTTGGAGATCCATTCTGAGTAGTCGATAGGTCGAATAACCTTAGCAGCTAACATTCTTTCTAGTTCAGCTTTGACTAGTAAGGCCACCTTGGGGTGCATTTTTCTAAGCTTTTGTCTTACGGGCTTGATCTTTGGATCGACTGCAAGATGATGAACTACAAGCTTTGGATCAAGTCCTGGCATGTCCTAATATGACCATGCAAATCGGCCAATGTTCTCTCGTAAAACCTCAAAGAGGAGGTCAGCTTGGTCTTGTGATAGGGATGCAGCAATGTGAACAATTCTAGGGATCTCTGAAGAACCAATGTTGACTTCTCTAGTATCCTCTATTAGAATAGAAGATACCTCTGGTCGATTATCTTGAGGAGGCAATACTAAATCCTCGTGTTCTGCTTGTGGCTCTGGATTTTCTTGCTGAGGGGTTCTCTTCGTTGCCTTAGCTAGTCCCAGATTTACCTTAGTTCCAGTTTTGGGTGTATCGAAACTAGGTTGGGGATTTTCTCCAAAATACCCCTTGGGATCTAGCTTGTAGATGTAGGCAGAATCTGGCTTTGTCTTCTTATGAGGAGTTTTAGCTCCCATGAATCTTAGAAGTGCTTCCTCTGATGCGAACTCATCAATATGTATGACACTTGGTTGGTCCCAATCTATGAGTTGTGGATGAGCAAGTGGTAGGTCAATGAGATGGATGGATAGTTCTCAGAGAACAGAGTCTCCTAGGAAGATTTGGTCTGGGATATCGTCGTAGGCTCTCTTTTCAACTTCCTCAGGAATGTCTTCAATTTCGACAAGGTCGTGGTGGATGTTCGAAAAAGCGTGACCGTTCTCGTTGGTGCCCCCAGTTGTGGGTATGCCAAAGCCAAGTCCTGAATTCGTTTCCCAATTATGTGCTTCGATGGGACATTGCATGCCCCTTTCTTCTGGTCCTAGTCCACCTCCTTGATAGTTCCATTTTTCAGTGATGAGCTTATGTTGATGGGGATACTTTTGGCTGAAGTGATCAAGGCGTGCTTGATTTCTTGGAGGTGCATCCTTATGTAGCCAATTGTTGATATCTGGAGTGAGCTCCTCATGAAGAGGGGTTTTTGAGGACACAAAGGTGGTTGGGCCAAACTGTTTGTATCGAGGAGGTGGAATCTCCTTAGCTTTGTGATATGTTGGCCGTCCATGGGTATGTGGATCAAGTGGGATTGCTCCGACAGCAAATGCATCTGATAGACTATATTCTCCACATCCTTTGTTGTTGATCTTTACAGTAGATAGGGTGGAGGCAAGGATGGTTTCTGCGTCATTACAAGTGTGGGATGAGCTGGCGATGGCTGTGCCGATGTCTATTCCAGGGCAATGGTTTGTATATGAAGCTTCAACCGCATTGCAGTAAGCAAAGGGTTCTGGATCGGCATGGATGGTTACCTCAGTGCCTTGATGCGAAAATTTGATGCACTGATGGTAGGTGGATGGAACGGCCTTCATAGCATGAATCCATGGGCGACCGAGGAGGATGTTAAATGGTAGGTTTAGATCAACAACATGGCAAACTGTCTCTTGAATGACTGGCCCAACCTTGATTGGTAGCACAATAGTCCCTTCTGTGGTCCTTTCCAAGTTGTCATAAGCTTTGATGGTGATAACCTCACTGATCATATCTGCCTCAGTATACCCAGCTTGTTTTATGAATTTTAGGGTGCAAATGTTCAAGGCTGATCCATTATCTATCATTGCTCTTTTCACGGCAAAATTGGATACCATGATGGCTATGCGAAGCGGAAGGGTGTGATCTGGCTCAACTGCGGGTATGTCGGTGGGTTTGAAAGATAGGGCACATGAGGATGAAAGGTGTCCAACAAGATTATGAAAATCAGTAGCATTGATATCAGAAGGGACACAGGATTCTATGAGAGCACTGTCAAGGATGTCTTTGTACACAAGACTAGTGCGGAGAAGGTCTAAAATGGATATTTGGGCTGGCATGTTCCCAAGGTGTTCCAAGATATTGTACCGGCTTTTTGATGGAGCTGATGGTGTTGATGAAACTGGTGGGCCTGCGATGTTAAATCGCGTTCTTCGAGTGGTGACCGCACACTCATTGTCTGGTCCTCGGATATTGATAACATTGACAGAAGGCTCTTTCTCAGATATACAACCTTTAAGGCTACCATAGTCTATATAGGATGAAGTGTGGTCATTGTTCTTCCCATGCTGTTGGTTTGGCTGGCGGTTGTTGGTGTTGTTTTGGATAGGTGCTTTTCCAGGATTTTGGTTGTTGTGTGGAGGAAAAGCATTTTGATAAATCTGTAAGCCTGCATTGGGAGAGGTTTGGGCACCAACAGTGATTTCCTTCCGATCAATGAGGTCTTGCACATAGTCTTTCAATTTCATGCATCTGAGGGTGGTGTGACCGTTTACCCTATGGAACTTGCAATACTCATTGTCCTTGTACCATGCAGCTTTGGATTGGCTTGGATCAATTTTCTGGGTAGGAGGAAATTTGATGAGGTTTTCCTTAGCCAATTTCTCAAAAATAACATCCAATGGCTCACCAAGGGGTGTATAGTTTCTAGGTGCAGGTTGGAATCTGGGCTTTTGCCCTGCAGCTACATTGATGGCATTAGCTTGATTGTTAGACCCTTGAAAGTTGGGTCTTGTATTGTGGCTTTGATAGCTTTGGTTATTTCGCTGTTGGTAATTGGTAGCTTGTTGGTTGTTTGTTTGATATGGTGGGTTAGACTGGTTTTGAGAAGGACCAACGATATTCACATGTCTGGTGTCAGTAACCCCATCTGTTGCAACATGCTTGTTTTTGTTCCAATACCTAGACTTGTCATTGGAATGTGATTGATTTTGGTTGGCCTCTTTGTAAATCTTTACCACACCATCTTTGATGAGTCCTTGCTCAAGGATCATTCCTTTCTCTTTGATATCCTTATAGGTTTGCAAACAGTTCATGGTCATGTGGTGAGCCAAGTTGGGATGTGCATTATCAATAAACATTTTCACGACATGGCGTTCTGGCAAGGTGCAGGATATGCGAGTGGTAAGGGTTTGCCATCTTTGCAGGTATTCGGCAAGGCTTTCTCCACCTTTTTGCTTGGTGTGGACAAGATCAACTATTGATAGCTCTGTTTCAACAAGATGGGCATATTGGGCTACAAATGCCTTAGATAATTCAGCAAAGTTTTTAATTGTGCCATAGGGGATTCTATAAAACCATTCAAGAGCTAGTCCAGCCAAGCTTTTGGGAAAAAGGCGCAAGAGGAAGACATCATTGTATGCCACATCCTGGCAATGCATGTAAAATTCTTTGATATGTGTGACAGGGTCTCCTTTTCCTCTGAATTTGTCAAATTTAGGTACCTCAAAGTGTTTGGGAAATGGTGTCATGGTAATGGCTCTGTCAAATGGGTAAGGACACACATTCTCAAACTTGAATGTCTTTGGATCATTCCCTTCTTGGATGGCTTTCAGAGCTGTCTTCATTTGCTCCCACTCTGAATTGATAGGTGACGGTTGGGGTGCCCCCAGTGTAGGAGTGCCTTGAGGTAGGTATGTGCTGGATGGGGCCACTGAATATGGATGGCTGTGAGGGATTTGCTGATAGGGATTGTACATTGTTTGGGCAGCTGCATGGTGGATGACGGGTTGTTGAGGGGGAGGTGGCGCATATTGCTGCATGTGCTGCGAGGCTTGCTGTTGATATGGGATTTGAGGTTGGGATCGAGGAACATAAGCTGGCTGTGGGATAAATGGATTTCTTTGTGGAGGTAAGGTATAAGATGGTTGTGAGGCTTGGGGAAAGGATCAGAGGGCTTGTGGGGTTTGACCAATATACGTGGGTTGTGCCCCCATTTGGGATGGTATTTGCAAATAATTGGTGGTTGGCTGGGGTGGTGGATTACCTCCTAGAAGTGGCATTGAAAAGTAGTTGGTAATAGGAGGTAATGGATTAGTTAGTCGTGGAGGTGGTGGGAATTGAAAGCTTGGGAATGGAATTGATGGGGTTTGATAGCTTTGTGGCTGGATTTGGAAGCTTGGTAGAGTGGTGGTGGGAGCTGGGGTCACTTGGGAGCTTGGTAGAAGATTGGCAGTAGCTTGTGGGATTTGATAGCTTTGTGGAGTGAAGGTAGTAGCTTGTGGATTTGTGGCTGGTGGTATTGAGCTCCCAAGACCTAATGGAAATGATGGGATTGTGCTTTGGGCTGTGGTGAACAAGCTGAGGGCGATGAAAGGTTGATTACTTGGCCCCATGGGTGGCATCCCTGTTGTAAATTGCTGAGGTTGGCCAAAGATGCTAGCACTGATTTGGGAGATGGGTGGATTTGGAAGGCTGGGTTGGGGAGCAGCAGCAATAGTGAAGGGGGTGAACGGTGAGGTGTTTTGGGTAAAGGGGGTTTGGAGCGGAGAGGTATGAACCAAGGATGGAGTGGTGGTGGCTGGGTTGGCTTGCGGCATGGAGATTTCAACTTGGGTGGATGATGGTATGTTTGGGTCTGTTGGGTCATATGGATTGGCTGGAGGCTCTTCTTTTGGAATATATTGAGGATAATTTGGATCATAAGAGCCTATGGGTGGTGGCAGCTGCCCAAACAACGGGTGAGATGGATCTGATAATGGAGGGGGTCTTCCAAAGTCAAAGGTTCCTACATTGTCCCTTCGAAAATTAGCCATGATTGTCTCTTTGTTTTTGTCTATAATGGCGTTTACCAATACTGCATTTCCTGGTTGGTTCATGAAAGCTTCAATGTCAGTAGGTGATGGCATAGCTTGCTCTGGGCTAAAGGATGGTTGAGTGCTCAAGGGGGGTGAGGCTGTTCGATCCAAATGATAGGGCTCCATTGTTTCTTTCTTCTTGGCTAAGCGAGTGACGGGTGGCATAAAAAATGCTCCTAGGGATGAGATGCAATAATGCTGATGGATGCAAAAGGGGGAAGGCTTTTCTATGCAAATGATTTCCTAGGTTGAGGCAAAGCTATATGACAAAACCTAAGGAGGATTGGGTTGGGGATTCTAACTTCAAAGATATGTTGTCAAAGCACAAAAGGTCTGCTTTCCTATGTGCAAGCTTGGTGGTGATTGTGTCAACTTAAGGATAGACTGATGATCCTTTAGGAAGAACACGAGATTGACCACTTGCGAATCTCAACCTTTAGCTCAAGGTGATGAGGGATAACAAGTGACAAAGCTAGATTACCCTAGACAAAGCTCTGTCAAAGGGATAACCTTGGTGAGATTGGTGGATTTGGAAGATTTTAGGAATGACAAACTTTTAGCAAGGTGACAACAATTTTGAAAGCTTAGATGTGCAGATTTTCGATTACTGGCTAGATGGTATGATTCTAAATGAGATGGATGAGCTAATAATGCTTAAGGGTATAACCTAAGATGGCTGGCTTTTCTACAAAGATGACTCTAGAGTGAAGCTTATCCAAGAAGATGTGGAGAAACAAGGGTGTCTAATCATAGAAATCATGCCTAGTTGGTAAGGCATAAGCAGGATTAACTCCTGGATGTTGGCTAAATTTGATGGTGCACTCTAACCAGGCTTCTTGAAGTGCTTCGTCGGTAGCTTTGTCCTCTGCTTTGTGGAGTTTGAAAATTCGTGGGCTTGGTGTTATTTCTTTTCTCTTGGCTGAAAGTTCTTGGTATGCTAGAGATGGCTTGAGTTTGACCTTGTGAAACTTCTGTTTGGGTTTGGGTTGTTCCGACATAAATTCCTAAATTTGCTTGGCTTTGGGAAAAATCTCAGTTGTTTTGCTTCAACTTGTTCAACTTGCAAAATAGGCAGTGACTACACTAAGTGTGCCCTAAGCTAGGATTGACCAAGTTTGGCAAACATTCATTCAACAAGTAAAATAAAAACAAACAATAGATAGGAACACCCAGATAGAAGTTTGTGGTTCTCAGAATGTGATACTTGCGCCAAGGAGTGTGTATGTTCTACAAATGTTTCGATCAGTCACTCCAAACACATTAACATCCTAGATGGTTTTCTGCAAGGCTGACAATTGGTTTAGCTAGGGAGTCCTCGATATACGCAAGGTACGTGAGGCCCAAATCCGTAGATGAGACCAAAAGGATGTCACACAGCCGAGAGGAGCGGTAACCCACTTCTCCTCTTTCACTTCTCAAGGGTATAAAGTTCCTTGAGGCTTAGCCCGAATGACAAAATCTTGATCCCAAGAGAGGTGTCTTTCGATTCACCTCCCGATTCTTATACTCCGCCGGAACGCTAGAGTTGAGGTCGTCCAAGGGGTGATGAAATCCCCAAGCAGGCCTCCTAAAAAAGAAACAAGGTTTTGGATCCTAATCTTATGCACCCAAGATGGCCTCGAAAGATGACAAGGGGAGAGAAGACTTGGATGACCTTGGGCTAAAAAACACACTTGTTCTTTTACCAACTGACTCTTATGTGTGCTAATCTAGACTTTGCAAGCACTCATGTTTAAGAGACAATGTTCAATTCCAACTTGAAGCGCCAACAAAAGTAAATCGATCGAAGAATGCAAACAATAAGAAGAGTTAGGGTCAACAAAAGCAAACTCGCGCGCCGGGAGGCCCTCCACGTCAAGTATCGATTAATTTTCTTTAAGGCATTCAAGATTGAGTGTGAGTTTGTTTTAAGCCCAAAACAAAAGTGTGTGAGATTCAATTTCAAGCGCGCGCCCGGAGGCTCTCCACGTCAGTTGTTGTTCAATTTTAGTGCCCAAACTTGAAGTGTGATCGATTTAATTTAGAGTTTTGGCCATTTAAGAATTTTGATAAAGTTAAAGCAAACGTTCAAAGACCAAGTGAGTGAGTTAGATTATGGAACATTTAACACCTTTTTCAAGTAGACCCATCCCCATAAATGGCACTGAGATTGCAACCAATGGTTAATATTTGATGGGTGATTAGAAAAGAGGTGAGTCCAAGGAACTACTCAAATTGATTTTTGTAAATTTGTATTTTAACTTAACAAAGTTTCTTAAATGTCCAAAAATCAAACTTTACCTAGATTGCATGTGAAAAAGAGATTTGTTTTGTTCAATTTTAGAAGCTCCAAATGAAGTGTTTGATATTGTAATGGTTAATTGATCCTTGGCATTCAAGATTGGATTTTTTGTTTTAAGCATGCATTCCAAAGAAAGTTGATTTTAATCCATGACATTCAAGAGTGTGTTTTGAGCAACATTCATTCAATGGAAAATGTGTTTAACCATTCAAGTTCTTTTTTTTTTTTTTAGCAACATGCATTCAAAGACAAATGGTTAAACATTCAAGTTCATTTTTTAGCAACATGAAAACCTGCAAGAAGCATGGTTAGTGGTTCCATATGTGCTCCAACCTGCAATGAGACAAAAAAAAAAAAAAGCAATTTAGTTAGTTAGCCAAAATCTTCAAAAATGAGAGCTTAACTATGGAAAAAATTTTTTTAACTTTTTTTGTTGTTTTTTCTACGTGTAAAAATGCTTAAAATGGTCTAAATCCTACGGAACCACTAAAAGTCAAATTTTGATTTATACTCTTTTTTTTTTTTTTTTTTTTATAGCTACAAAGTGCATAAATAATAAAGCAGAAATGGAACATAAGCAAGCAGAGAAGACAGTCTGTCAAAATACGAAGATGTTGAAATACAGAGACGCCAAAATACGAAGAGGACAAAACAGATTTGCAGCATAGAACATAGGTGACAAGCAGAGACGCCGATTTGCGCAGATGCGGATTTTCGCAGACGACGATTTTCGCAGACGCGGATTTTCGCAGATGTCAATTTTCGCAGACGCGGATTTTCGCAGACGTCAATTTTCGCAGACGCGGATTTTCGCAGATGTCGATTTGCGTAGACGCAGATTTTCACAGATGTCGATTTTCGCAGACGCGGATTTTCGCAGACATCGATTTTCGCAGACAGAACAGGTTGCAGACGCCAAAATTGCGCCAAAAAAAGCTGAAAAATGCGAATTTTTTTATAGATGGTATTTCTTCTTCCTAAGTGCGTTCTTTAACCTGCAAAAACAAGCAAAACACCCTCACAACACACTCAAACAACAACAAACATTAGATGGTTAGAAAAATGACATATTAAAATAGATGATTAAATGACCCATAGTGGGGTCCCACCGGGCGTGCCAAAATGTAGAACCAAAATCAGTATGCAAAGAACATTAACAAATAAAGTAAACATTCACAAACCAAAAACTAAATTCACATATATGCTTAGACAAAGAAAGCAAACAAGAAGTGCAAACCTCACAAGAAAAGGCACTCCATGCTTTCTTGATTCTGTAGATGTGTCCTTTTGTTGTGGATGTATGCTCAAGATGCTCAAAAGCTGCTTCAATGGAGGTGGGTAATGGCAAATTGGTAGCTTTGTGAGCTCTCAATTTGGCATTATAAGGGTATGGTTGATGGCTTTGGTTCTCAAAATAGCATGGTAACTTTAGCTCAAAGATTGTTGATGAAATGGCTTGGGATGGGATTCAATTTATAGGCTAAGGGGTAGAGGGATGGAGGGCTTAGATGCAAGGATGGATGAAGGCTTAAGGAGGGCTAGGATGCACTCAAAGGAGAGCACATGGATTGTGCTTGTTTAGCACCAATGGGAAGGTGACACTTGTCACAAGGAGGATGAGTGTGAGAGGGTAGGGTAAAGGGTTGGTTAAAGTCATGATGAGTGGGGTTGAGTATGTAAGAGGGATGTAAGAGGAATGAATGTGGAAGAGGGAAGAGTGTGGAAGATGGGTGTAAGAGTCATGAGTGGGCTTGTAAGAGTCTTTATGTTTTGTAAGAGCACTCATGACTTAGTGGTTGGGCTTTTTTGAGGGGAGACTTTGGTTTGGATTAGGAAAGTCTTAAACTTGTTTAGGGAATGTGACAAAATTAGGGGTTGGATTAGGCTTGGGTTTAGGATTAGATTAGGGATGTTAGAGATGTGCAAGTGGATGGCATTAATGAGGGTGGGTGAGTTAGTGGATAAGCTTGGTTAGTATGGGTGGGTGGGTGGGGTGGATTAGGCTAAATGGAGGATTAGAGATAGGTTAGGGGTTTTTGAATTTGAGGATTTCATTTATCAAATAGATTTATTTAATAAATGGAGATTTTTGGAATTAGATAGGAGAAAAGGATTTAATTGATAAATAATAAATTATTTGATTTATCAATTAGGACTATAGATGATTAATTAAATTAATCAACTAGGGGATGACAAAGGATTAATTAAATAAGAATTTAATTAATGATGCCTTTAGAGATGGCTAAATTAGATTACCAAAGCAGTGTAATCAAATTTCGGTGTCTACACACACAATAAGTGACTTTATTGTCTTATAGGGTGCATTTGGATGTGCTTCTTCCAAAACTATATGAGAACTTCTAGGTTCTTTTGCCTTTACAAATGTTTCCTTCAAATCTTCTTTCTGCGCCTTCATTTCTTCCTTTAGACTGTCATCATTTCTTTTGTTGTTCCTTCTATAATTCTGATTCCTGTTGAGGTTTCTTCTATCCATTCTACAGAATTTTGATGTGCCCAAAGTTATTACATAACTGACATACAGGTACATTCCTTCTCTGTTCATTATACTGGTTATCAGGTGCTCTGGAATTCCTTGCGATGTATCCAAGATTATTACATCTGTAACAAACAATTTGTCTTCTTTCTCCACTCTCATTGTTGTGAGTTCTTCTTTTGTTGTCTGCACGGTTAGTGTTCCTAAAAATTCTACTATTTGCATTATCACTATCAAATTTAGGTTTCTTACGATCTATTGCAGTGTCCATATCCATGACAATTATGATAATAAAAATTTGACCCGACAACTGAATGTCGTTGTTGGATGTCCTTGTGCAATTCTTCCTTTCATTTTGATCATGTGTTATGATGGATGGTTATGATTTGTTGTGTTGTATTTGATTTTGGAAGATCTTATGAGATGATATATTTTATTCATGATATATATTCTTTGAGCTTTTCATACCCTATGACTTGTACATTAGATGATTATGCATTTTGATCTTTCCAAGTGGCATCCTATGTAATTGTATATTATTTAATTGAATTTGTACTTATAGTTATTCTTTGATGTGGAATTGTTATGTATTGGTTTTAGTTTTAATAAAACTTTTGAATGTGATTCAATGTTATAGAACCCTTAAGAGATGTAATCTGTTTATGGATTGTTTGTATGTATGTTAGTTATTGCTTTCACTATATTATCTCTTGTTGTTATTATATTTAAAACAAATGTTTGACAAACTTAGTGAAACTTTAAGTTAATATCTTTTGGGTTTCCTGGTGGGGCATTACAAACCACCATGAACCAAGTCAGAGGGTGGCACAAGGCCTTTGACCTCAACTTCTCTCTCATAGAAAATATATCATTCACAAAGGATTGCACCTCAAAATTCTCCCTCTGAACAATGATCCTAGGAAGTCAGGTCTTTTAGTTACTCTCTTCGAGGCTTTCTTTACCCAAGGATGTCTATCTGACTCCCTATAAATCTGATATTGATCTTCTGATATTCTAGTGATAAGTCGTTATTTCTTTGTTATGTGCACAGAAATAGACCCATCAAAATTATGCAGGAAATGCAAATATTGTAGATGACAACAATTAATCATTGAGTTATGATCAATTTATCTTTAGATTTATCACACAATAAATGAAGATGATAGTTTCAATACTTAGTTGATTTTGTATATGATAACATTTCTGTGATTCAAGCTTATAAACGAAGATGAGAATTTCAATACTTAATTGATTTTCTATGTGATGACATAGCTGTGATTCAATCTTATTTATGTTTGAAATGTTGATGTAAACATATGAGGCAAAGTTTAGAGCATATTCCAATGTAGATCTGACAAACACATTGATATACAACTTGTGAAATGAGGCATATGGACCCTTTTTAAGTAACCAGATCTAAAGTATGAACTAGATCAAATCAAGCAGTTGATAAAAAAAGTCTAAAACCTTAAACGAGTAAAACATGTTCATCCCAAACTGTATGTTATGTAATTAACAATATATTTTGAGATTTGATTCTGAATATTTTTAAAAGATTAATAGTTTGACAGTTGACTTAATGTTATAAATCAGCAAGGCCACAATTGACGGATTTGGTCTTTAATATTAACACTTAACAAGAACACTCTGATGAACCTGATAAGATTAAATCACCACAAGTTATACCATTATGTGAGATCTGAATCTGAGCAAAGTATACAGTTATATCTGAAAAATATTACCTTATGACTTAGAAAATGACACAAATATACTTCTTTCCAAAGACAGATCTAACCGCCTAAACCAATCGAACCACTTGATGGAAGATAAGTCTTTCCATATGACTTGTAAATTGACACAAGAACCCATATAAGTGGAAGACATTTTACTTGCTACAGTCTGGTCACAAGCTTGTAAGTCGGTATGCATTTTGTCATGTTTTAAAGTTGGATCATTTGGTAAATTGGAGCCTTGCTTATATTCATTTCAGTATAAATTTTGATCTTCCGTGTGATTAAAAATATTAAGACAGGAATCTTGCGTTGAAATATGATCTGATTTCTCAAGCTTAATGCACAGGTAAAATCATTTATTAAAGATGGCTACCAGGAGTATGCCTTTAACGCCGAGTTCTGAGATTTATCAACAGAGAAAGAGATTAAAAATGCATTTCTAATTTCCTATAAATGTTAAAATCAAAATCCAGTTGAAAGGCCATCAATGGCTCAATATGTCAAAATTCTTGAATAAATAAAATCTTGATTTTATCATTTTAAAAAATTGAAAAGAGTATGCAACTTCAATATAGTGGTTTATTGAGTCACTGGCTACATTCCCAACCAATTCAGTGACTAAATTATTTATGTTTCTGATTTTTAATTTGCATGTATTTGTTAGAAACTAATAACAGCCTAACATAATTACTAGACTGTACAAAAACTAAAATTAAATAAAATTTATTTCTTGTCACAAATGTGAGCACTATCATAATGTGTATGTTACTTTCAGAAAATGTTCAAAAAACATTGTTTCTTTCTTTTATATTTTTAGAAAATGAGATTACAAAATATTTAAAATTAATTGCAAATACAGTAATGATGTCTGTCATTTGATTGATAATAACAATATATTAAATTGTTTAGGAAAGGGTTTTATATACCACATTTTATATTGTGTTATAAATAATAAAATAGAGGATGCAACATGACAATTATGTTACAAAGTTGCAAAAAATTAATAATAATAAGAGAGTTTTGCAATAAAATATTTTTTTTGTTAATAAGCACAAAAATAAGCAGAATTAATAATTTCATGGGGCCACTTGTTCATAAAATGCTAGCCAAATTAAGTATAGTAGTCACCAGGGAACCTACTGTGCCCTAAAAAGTAGAGGCTGCTACTTTTGAGGAGAAGATTCTAATTAATCTTGTAGCAAACTTATTTTATTTCATAGATCCTGCAACCCCATCGTAGAAAAACAGATCCTGCAACTCCCTTCATAAGACCGTACCCTTATATGCTGAAATGAGATGCTTACTAGCCAAAACAACATTACCTATTGCACCTTTGTGGGAAAGTGGTAATATTGAGGTTATTTTTGCAGTGCCTAGACCATTGCCGAGTCAAAGAAAGGGGCGATGACGTTGTTGTTCCTTATGGTTAATTGCAAACTCATTACTGCAATAGCTTGTTGACTAGATCCACTGCATTTCCAACGTGGACATGCAACCTCATTGATTCATGGCATTCTTCTGAAGACTCCGCTTGAAGCTGCGAGCTTCTCTACTGGAAGGAAACACCGTGGAGTGGCAGGATGAGGCGACAAAAGTGGAGGGGGGTTGGGTGACAGTGAAAGGAAAATAAGGAAAAAAAATCACAATCTTCACAATCTTCACTTGAAATGACTCTGCAATCACATAAGAAGGGGAATGTTAAACGTAGTTCTTGATTGTTCTTGATTACATGGTCTGTTGGGTTATTTGGCTATGTGATTCTATTATTTTTCTTAGACACTAATCACTTATTGTTGTCCCTGCTCGTACTTGACCCGACCAAGTTTATTCTAGAACTTTTTTAATATAGTAATCTATTACCGACCAAAATAAAGTATTTATGTTTGTGAAAATTAATATATTTTATTATAAATAAATTATTATTTTTATTTTATGTTAGTTTCTTTATTATTGTAATACATGTATTTTGAATTATTTATAACTTTGAAAATATATTTTAAGATCTTCAAATATTGTTAATGTGGTGGTTTAACCCATAGATAGAATAAGAAATTAGTTTAAAAACTTTTTGTTTGAAGCATAATTTATTATACTATGTACATAAAAAGGGAACATCTTGATGTCTACTTGTAATGTCTTTCAATTGTTTATAGAATAGTCAGAGTATATCGTAACCATTGCACCTCCTTTATGCTAGTTATAATTTAAGTTTATCTATTTATAATTGCATTATGAATTAAATAAAAATTAAATATTAATATTGAACTTAGATGGAAGTTAAATCATTTTTTTAGAAATGAAATGAATTTATGTTATTAATTAAGTCATTTATTATTTAAATTAATAACATGGTATAGTCAGAATTAATAAGATATTAATCTAGTTTTAGATTAAGGTAAAAAAAGGTTTTGAAGGGGCCTCGAAACCCTTTACATCAAAAAGAAAGATATACCATGAAGCCCTACCAAGTTATAAAAGGACCTGAAACCAGCTGAACATCTAAACCAAGTTTTACTGGGACTTGAAACCAACAGCTGTGTCCATAAAAAGCAACCAGAAAATACACTAGAACTTGGAAAGTAAATAGACTAGAAAGCAAAGCAACCAGAAAAACCTCCCAAACCAGTAACCAGTGAGCCAGTGCCACAACCTGCTTACCACCACAAAAAATAAAACCAGTCAGAACAAGGGAACTTAAGATTTTTCTTTTGATTTGAAGTTTCCCTTACGTGAACGAAGGTTCATATCTAAAGGGGGAGCAGAAGGCTTAGATCTCCTACTCTTAACCGCTATCCACCCATCCTCAATCTTTACAGCCTCAACAACCCAAGCCTCAGAGGAAATAGAACAGTGGAACCCGAGGGGCACCGAAGCTGCACCAATCTCTCTATGAGAATAAAACGATAACTAGCTCTTAGGAAGAGCATCTGAAACAGGGGTAGAGACCACCTCCTCTACCACCGGCTCCAAATGATCGCCAGAAGAGACCTCAACCATAGAATGCACAAAAGTACCCAAGGATTGTTTCATTGTATAGTGCTCAGAAGAGGCCCCTGACCACCAAGAAGGTGGTCGCCTAGATTTAGACTTCCCAACAACACACCTAGCAGCAATGTGACCAGTCAAGTGGCAATTCCTACATCGAAAGGGGATACCTTCAAAATCCAGCATTTGTGTCCAAGAATCCCTCGGGGAATTCAAGCAAATCGCCTCAAGGAGGCCCTTAGAAACATCCAACTCAACAAGGAAACACGCACAGGTCGAGTGGAAAATATCGGACGTGTTAGAATCCACATATAAGAAATCACCAATAGCATTCCCAATAGTTTCAAAAATTGAATCATGCCAAAGATGTATTGGGAGATTCGGAAGCTGGACCCAGATAGGGAACTTGTTAAAGAATTCTAAAAGTGGATCGAAATCCATATGCCATGGTTTGGCCATAAGTGGAAATCTACCCTGCCAGGAAAAACTATTATGACACAAAATAATCTTCTCAGGTCATCAGTACTTTCAAACTTAGCTATAAAGAAGCCTTTCGCACATGGAAAGATGTGGACGCTATTGTCTATAAGTGGCACCCAGTTCTTGGAGATCCAATCATGTAGATCAGCAAGAGAGGGCCAATAACCCTGGAAGAAAAAATGGCAGCAAAAGAAGAAAGCTCTTCTGCTGCATGGAAAATATCTTCAACTGATTCTGGGTCAAGAGAAACCTTAATAGGCTTTAAAGCACTTACAGGTGTCACATGAGAGGGCTCAGATGAAACAACATGAGGGAGAGCTCCATGTAAACCAGCTTCGAAGGCAGCTACATCTGCGAAGGTCATTCCCCTCGAACCAAGAAACCCTGAACGAGGAGCAGGAGACCCAAGAACCGAACGAAGGGCAGAAGCCCTATCCCCACCCGCAGAAGAAGCCAAGCGAAGGGCAAATAGAGCCCTAACCAAGATATTAATCTAGCTAATATTTAATTAAGATTTAATTTTTAAGTTCAATATTAAATTATCTAATAAATAATAAGAAATAGCATCACTATTGTATTAATTAATCTTATGATATCTTTATACGAAAAAGATTTTATAGATGTTATTTATATTTGGGAAACTATTAACCTTATTAAATACATAGTGATTTAATACACATGAAGAATTTATTTATACTTTACCCATAAGCAATCATGCATGTAACTTAATTGATACCCATATAGTCAAACTAGATTTCATAATATAAATTTTGGTTTTTTCGTGAAACCTTACTTGTATTACAATTGTGTTCCTTGTATGTGCTTATGCTATGTTACTTTATGATGATTATTTTGGGGTTTGAGTTGATCTTTATGAGTGTGAACCATAGGATTTGGGGTTTCATTTTCTATGTGGAAAGATGTAACCATTTTTATGTCATGATTAGTCCATGTGTGGTTTGGAGTGTATCTATGAGTGGTGTCGCTTGTCTCACTCATTATGTAATTTGACCAAAAAGGGGTGATGATGTTGTTGGATTTACTTGGTTACCTTTTTTTTACTATGTTTATGCTATATTCTAAGTGATTAGCTTTATGAATTATGTTACTTCATGTTGAAGATGGATGTCATTGATGCTTGATTATTGTATGTAGTTTTCTATGAGATTTTTTGGATTGTCATTATGATTATGAGATATTAGTTATGGGACATGTATGATCTATGAAAAATGTTATATTGAGATGGATAGTGGATTCTTATACAGATGTGTTGTTCCTCCTATGCTCCATGACTTTACTTTGGTGATTTTCATGATTATGTTTTATGAGAAGATTTGGTGGAATTATTTTCTTCTTCTCTTCAATTTTCTTTTGATTGGAGCAATGGGATAGGTTATCTAAGGGTCCGTTTGGTTCCTAGAAGATGACAAGAATTGGCTTTTTCAAAATCCAGATTTGAATTTTTTTGCATTTGTTTCAAAATTGGCAAAATGAAATTAGCATACTGGACCTTCAATCTTGCCTCAAAACCAGGATTTCCAACTTCCTACTAGCAAGTAGGAAATGAAAATCAAAACCTGGTTATGTTTTTTAAGGAGTATAAAAACAATAGATTTGACTACTTTTTGAAATTTGACTTCAACTCCAAGCTTACACATAAAAATATGTCTTCACATGCATCTTCCAAGTGAAACAAACAGTTCAAATAAAATCCTGAAAATCGGAATGAAGATTTGCAAAACCTTGATTTGGCTAAACCAAGGTTTCTAGAAATCCCAGTTTCTTTAATTCCACGAACCAAATGGACCCTAAGTGTATAGAAGGGAAGTGGCTTGCAATGGGGTTGAAGCCCGAGTTGGCTAACAAGGCAACACATTTTAAGTTGACTTAATGAGGATAGCTTAATAAACTTTGGTCTTGAGATAAAATATTAATAAGATAATTGTGTTCATTTATCATGCCTTGAGTGCTATTAGAGAATAATATGGGAGTGAGAGAAGATGCTCAATTAAAGCCTTACATAATTAGTAAGCCTTGTTTGTATGAGAGGTTCCTAATGCCACAGATAGCTAGTAGGGGGTTCGGTCCATAGAGACTGCCAAGGTAACCTTAGAGTTGATTCATGTGATAAAACTTCTCCAAATACATCTTAGGTTTTCTATATGTGTTGGTTGTCTCCGAGATCACCTTTTTTGTTTGTATTTAACACAACTTGAGATATAGAGCTTTCAGGATCCCTTGCCTAGGATTTGTGTTGTTGATTTGATGGTTTGTTATTTAAGTGGGATCTGACATTATCTCCTCAACACAATGGAATTGAACCTTTGACTCCACATGGTCAAATTTTAGTGATTCTATTATCATTGAAATTTCAACATACTTCTATTGATGTTGGATGTTCCTTTAGCAAATTATACCTTCTTGTTCATCATGGTTGGAGACTTTCTCTTATGTTTGGATATTGTTCTTTATATCATATACCTTTTAGTATTTGAGATACTTATGGTATATTATATTGTGCTTGTACTTGGGTTCTAACAGCATATCATGAGGATTGTGTAGTGTATGTTATCTCATTATGTATTCCTTATTGTATCATTTGTATTTAACTATTCATTTATGAGATGATATATTTGATACTTGTGATATTGCACTATGTAGTTTTGAGTCAAACTCATTTAACTCCATATTTCATGACTAGTGGTTCACATAACACCTCTTGTGACAATATCATTAGTACATTTGCACTGAATTTTTGACCAAGCCCTAAATGGGCTTCTTGAATAGTTTTTTTCAATTTTTTTACCTGTGTTGGTCTAAATTTTGACCAACTTAGGGTTTCCCAATTTGGTCAAAATTTCAACCAAATTGGACCCATAACAAAAAAAAAAAAAGTAGTATTTTGTTATTTGGCGTTGAGTGGTTTTGCGACAATCTGTAGCAGTGCATGAGCCATTTCTAAGTTAGTTCCCTAGCCTTATCTAGGAGGTATGTAAGATAATCGATGCATGTTTGAAACTCCACATTTCCACATTCGAATTTGTTTTAAATCTCTAGCTTTCCATTGATGAATTATATGAATCTTTAGATTATTTCTTTTTCCTAGTATATTTAATAATCCTTATTTCATATCAAATAAATTAGCACATTAAGCTATCAATCATACTGAAAACCCACAATAAACATCCTAAAAAAGATTCAAAAGATTTCACAGAATATCATGTTGGCGCACAATAGCTAGGGTTTGAGAACCCACAAATAAATGAGACCAAATTGATTTTGAATGCATTTTACAAAGGATTTTAACATAGTTAAGAAAAATTTCAAATCCACCATAGATGTATGATCCTCTACAAAATAGCTAATGTATTATTATACTTATTCATTTCTTCTATCAATTCTTATATAACTTTGTCATGTTATATCAGACATTTGCCCTACCACTCAGCTACTCCCAATAGAGACTTTATCTTTCATGCTAACTATATATGATCTTTTTCTATCTTTATCTTTATTCTTTTGCATGCTTGGGATATTTTATAAGAATGAGGGTAGTGACTTTACATGTTGAAGAATTGAAATATATACTTTAATTTAAAATTTATATCAAATTAAAAGAATTGTGTACAAAGCTATATAAGAAGAATAAGTCTATTGTGGTTTGAGTCATAAAAAATAAGACAAAACCCTAAGCAATCTCACAAGAGGATGTCACATAGCCAAAGTTTAGAGGGCCCAAAGCTATATAAGAAAGTACCATGGCAAAGTGGAGATGAATCTATGCATCCATGATCAAGAATCATCTTAGGGATATCAAATCTTATCCATGTGCAATATAATCAAGAATCTACCAAAGTCACTTGGGAGAGTTAGTCTTGTCAATAATCTGAAGAAATAGTGATATGTTATCATAATGCCAAAATGCTTCCTAGAATGTATAACTTGGGTAGAAGATTAAACATAGATGATATAGATAATTGTAACCTTGGTGATCCTCTATAAGTTGTTATCTGATTACTAAAGTATGAATACATTATGAAGAAACTTGTCGATATCCCTCATTCTATGTTATGAGTATCTTGTCAATATTATGTTAGTTATTGGGACTTGTTGATTGGTTTCTTGCATGCTTAGACTTAGTCTGGTTGAATTCTTGGCATTTTGACACCTTTCTTTCCCAGTAAATTATGTCTCTCTTTGCTAACACATATAACAAAGGTACCCTCCTTGGAAATTATTACATCTCAAGTGAGCTACTAGATCCTATCGATTTAGGTGATAAGCTAGAGTAGAAAATCTTTATTCTTAGAAAGTAATTATCTACATAGGACCTGAAGGTGACAAGAAACTAGTCCCAAGGATCAAATTTCCTACCAAAAGATCTGTGGAATTCTATATGCATGAATCTATCCATTGGAAGTTGGTTATACAAGTATCCTATGGAATCTAGACATTTGCAAGTGTATATCAATGAAGATGTCTTTTTCTCTCCAAAATGCATGTATCCATGCAATGAATACCTATCTTGTCCTTTGGGATGTTGAAAGTAATCCTCATAACATCTGTTGTAAGTAGAACTCCAATGCTTACCTTTGGGGTCACAACTTTTCTAGTAGTTGGGTTGTAGTTTCTTGCCTTCTCCAAGACTAATTCTATCCGTTGATGTGTAGGTGGGAAGACCATTACTGACACAATACCATTCTTAATTATCTTCTTGATTTCTTTGGATTTGAGGATTCCATCCATGGTGCAGGGGCCCTAGGTCCTGATTAAGGTAGTCAAACACTGAGAGAAGGGTGTGAAGGTTAATAGGTGTCCAAGTTGACACAAGTTAGTTTAGATTTTCTTTTTGTGCATTTTTGACATCTGGATTGCATGATTACTAAGGTTATAAGCAAAGTCAAAGGGTAGTCAATGAGTGGTCAAACATGGGAGTTGACCAAAAAAAAATCAATATTATGTTGTATAAACCTTATTCATATTTTGTTATAGTTAGGTGACATAGGTGAAATTCTTATGTTTTGTTTTTGGAAAAAATGAAAAAATTGAAAAAATTGCAAAACGTGGAAACTCAATAGTTGGCTTTATTTTGGTTTAATTTAGGTAGTTGAAGTTGTAAGGTTGAGATAGGGGAAATATATATTGTTCTAACTTCCTCTTTGTAAGCAAAAAATATACCATGTACGGATTGGGAATGAATAAACAAACTTATCTTTGACAGTAGATTTATGCACAATCAATAGCTTTTTTCCTTATTTGACCACTTGTGTGACAGTAAGTGTTCAAGTTATTTTGGAATTTTTTTATCTTTGTTTTTTAAATGAAAGGAGGAACGGATTGATTCAAACATGATAAAGAAACTGTTAATTATGATTTTTTCATTGCTTGTTGTTTACCTTAGACTGTGATAGGGTTCCAATGCTAAATATTATATTTCTCTCAACTCTCACGGTGAGAACTTCTAGTGTTTGATGGAAAGAAAGGTTTTTATGCTTGGACAACTCCCATGGTACTAGTTTTTGTGGTTTTTGATTATGTTGGGTCCAACAATAAATTTTGATGTATGTTTTCCCTAATGTTACTTGCTGACAGACTGTGAAATTGAGTTTGGAGACCACATTTTAGGTGCTGGAAGATTGGGATTCAGTGGAAAGTGAAGTATAATGTTTCCAATAGATAATGTAAAGGAAAATTTGAATGATGTTATGAGTGAAGCAACCAAAACAACCAAATAGTGCTATTAAGCAAGAAAAGCCTAAATATTAGGGCTTGGTAGGATAGGGTTGTAAACTTGTTAGCTTAACTCAATATTGGAGATTTAGATATGGTTTTATACATGCTAAGAGATTCTATAATTAGTTTTTGTGGTTTTGTGGAATTTTATGAAGTTTAGTGTAAAGTTGGCAAAACATGGCTACTAGGAATGAGCCCCTTTTAGGCCTCCTAGTGCAACTTTTGAATTTGGGATATTGGGAAGTGCTAGACCTATTAGTTGGCCAATAAACCTTGTAGAAGGTTGGAGAATGATATGTTAGGGTATATGGTAGCTCAAGATCCTAGAGGATGCAGGTGAAGAGAGGTGTAAGGGTGATTGTTATTGGGTGTATGTTCTAGACCACTTGGAAGATAAGGTGAGTTGAGGTTGTGAAGTTGGTGAGGGGAACAAAGGACCATTTCACATCTACCCTAAACTTGAGTAGGTCTTAGGAAGGATAGTTGGTTATCTTTTAGGGGATTGTGAATACTCTTAGCTGCATTAGTCTCTTACTGGTTTCATGTCAAATGGGACAATATTGTATTGTCAATGTGCTCCCATTTGGAGGTGAAGGTGGATTTAGGAGTCCTATCTTGTTTATCAGGTTTTAGTTGTGCCAACCTTTGTTCTTTAGAACTTTCAACATTTTTGGCTCCTTAACCCTTTCTCTGTTCGCTCATTTCCTTCCTTCTCCCTTGCTGATGGGTCTTTCTTTTACTTGGCTATGGTTTTGGATTTCCACCTCCTATTTCCATGATTCCTCTTTGATTTTATCAGACTTAAATTAAATTCTAAAGTTAATATTTACTAGAGTTCTAAAATTAGACTTTAAAACTTTAACAGCAAACTTTGAAATTAGCAAATGCAGTACTTTAATGACATTAAAAACTTAAAAGTTTGATCATTTGCAAATCCTAGACCTCATATCACTTCTCTCTGTTCAATTTGACTATGTTTCTAGCAAAATTTTTGAGTGAGCTTTGAGAAACAAAGGTTGTTGCAAAACTATATTGTTCTAAAAATGGTTGTAGACCATTGTCCATAATACCAACCTTTTTGTGAGAAGAGTAAAATTTGAAGAATGGGACTAGTTTAATTAAAATTGAGCCTTATATATGTCTAATATGAATGAAATTAGACCCTACTTTGTTGGTAAATGCTTGTAATCATAGTCCTCTTGCTAGTAAATGTTGATAGGGATTAAATCAGAGTTTAATTTGTTGATAAGTGGTTAAAATTAGACCAAATCCCTAATAAATGTCTGAGATTTGTCCAACTTTAGCATGAAATCTTGCAGAAAAAATTGTGTAGGTTGAATTGCATCATATCCTTTATGCAACTATGTAATAAAATAGTCAATAAAATTAAAAATCTCTACCCTGCTAGTTTGAACTTCAAATGTGCTTGCAATCAACTTGAAAAAACTTCTTTTGAAGTGTAAAAGTGGCCTTGTTTATATAGACATGGCGTCTTGGACCAATTTCTTTCTTTGTGGGGCTATCACTTTTAATATTCAGCATCATATATTTAATTGCAACCTCATTTCTACTGAACCTATAGCTTCCTTATTAAATTTTGCCTTTTTTCTAGTTCAAATCTTTGATTTTGAAGACCTCCATATTGGATCAGTTTTCTCCATGTAGGGATCTCATTGAATTTGGGCCTCTAGTGGTTAAACTTGAGGCTGAGGAATTGGCTTTGATGCTTTGCGACTTTGCATTTAAAATTGTGAGGTCTTGTATTAAATAAAAATCCACACACCTAATTTGGCCCATTTGTTATAGTAGAGGTCAAATTTAGTGCCTCGTGATTGCTTGTTCCCAGATTTAGGGCCCATGTTTAGAGAGTATTAAGGTCTATATCTTGAGTTTATGACCAGAGTCGAGGCTAAGGGATCTGATTTAAATTGAACTGGGTCAAGTGAATGGATGCAAAACCACATTCTACTTTGTATGGACTGATTAAAGTCTTATTTATTTGAATTTAAAGTCTAATTTATAATTCAGCATTACATGCCTCATTATGGGGACATACTAAATCAAAACTTTTGTCTAGATTTTTGTCTTCATTAAAAGCAAGCCCACACTTTATGTATTTAGGTCTTTGTAATTGGCATTTAGGTCGAACTTAAAATTTGAAGGCCATATGTAGAATTTTGGGCCTATGTTTGCCCACATTTAGGGTCTTTCCATCAAACTTTGGCTGAGCTTTAGGTCCCATTCCATGGTGCCTAGGTTCAAAGGTTTGAATTTGAATTTAGACCTAAACTTGCATTGATTTTAGTTCCATCAGATCCATACGTTTGATGATACAAAGCTTGGTGTATGCTTTTGGGTCCAGACATTTTTCATAATATATCTTATCTGATTCACATTTAGGTTGAATCTAACAAATTTGAGCCCACGTGCCTCATTTAGGGCCTGGCCTTTGGCACATATGCTCATATTTAGAGTTGCATTCATTAATTTTAGGCCTATTGTATGGATTCAAGCTCACATGCTACCTTATCCAAGCTTATGAGTAGAGCTTTGAACAAAAAAACTTTGGATTTGAAGGCTTGGTATAGGCATTTTCTTCACACGTTTAGCTATGAAGGTTGCCTTGTTGTATTTGAACTTGGATTTTTGAGCCCACATTTTATTTGGGGCCTTCTTATGGATTAGGCTCAGACATTTTCCATTTAGGCCTAGGCATTTACATTTAGGGTCCAAGCTTAGGCATTTCATATTATGGGGCCAGATTTATGTCAAACTTAGTGTCTTATTTCATGGAATCTTAGCGTGAACTATATCAGATCAGATTAGAAAATAGGACTATTATTGTAGGAAAAAAGGGAAATAATAATGTCAAGAGTCCAAATTATGGCTTTAGAGAGAAATACAAGATGAAGAGTATGATCCAAACAAAGACCCAAGAAGGGAATGCCACCATTGTAATATCAGTTACATCAGTTTTACAACTGCATATTGCATCATTTATGTTTGAGCAAAATTTCATGGGATTTAAATACGTAGTTAATCAGTATTCTAAACCAACAAAGTCATTTAATGGTTTCCCAAAAGTTCTAGTGTTGGCCACACTAATACATTAAAAAATTATATAATAAAATAATTTCAACCATATTCATTGCACATTTCTGGAGGTTCCCTAAACAATGATATAGAATGTCTTATTGTTACATTATCATGAACAAAATGATGGTGGAATAAACAAGAAAAACTAAGAAGGTAAATGGAACTTTGATTGTCGTCATATAAAGCAATTTACATAAAGGGATAGATGGAACACAGGGGACAAGCACAATGAGAACTAATGAAACTGAACTTTTAGTTGGAATAATTTTTAGGAGCTGAGTGAAGACTTGATTGATGGGTGGGAAAATAGTAATAAAAGAGGGAATGAATGTGGATAACAATTTTTTAATATATAGAAATTGGTCAAGTTTTTCACTGTATTCCATTTGTCTAATATATTCATTCATATGCATCAATAAATTAATTATAAACTATTTAATATTGTCTACTTCTTGCCTCACCTCGTAATTCTATAAAAAAATATTGTTGTTTTCAAGCTTGATGTATAATTGATCAGAATTTGGAAGGTTTTCAAGTTTTTGATTACTTTTCACATCAAATCTTATGTTGGTTAGAGTTTATTATACATTAATCCTTATGTAGCTTTTCTGTTATCCTTAGCTTAAGAAGTTTGAAATGACAAATTTTTTGTAGCACTTTACATGACCATTTTTTCCCACCTATACATGTGAGGGAAATACCATTCTTGCAATGCATTGTGTCTATACTAACATATTATGAGCCTACAACCAATTATCTAGATTGGGAGGTGCATTTCTTGATACATTACTCTTCATTCATTTGGACAATTTCATTTTCTTGATTCAATCATGTGTGTGGACATTTTTAAAGCTGAATTATCCAACTAAGATACTTGGTTTGAGAAACCATAAAATTACTTTGTTGAAGCCTTGTGAATGGATTGACCTTTTTGAGAAAATGGATTGGCATTCTAGTCTTCTGTTGAGTATTGATGATTATTTTGAAGATAGCTTTATATTTTCTACCTATATTGATCTTTTTTATGATGCATATAGTTTGGGAAGCATGCTATGATTCTGGAGTTTACTGATCCAAATAATACAAGGCACAATGCAACATATTTTCCTGAGGTGGCTACACAAGAAGGTGCATGATTATTTATGTTATCATTTATTAATAGTGACTAGAAATTTACATTTAAGTCATAAAACAATATACCATCTATTTTGGCTAATTGTAGTATGGATCATGAGATCATATTAACATTACTCATATTAAATATCAAATCAAGGCAATAGTCAATGTGGAAACCCATAATTATCTCATTAGGAATTCATTGAAACGTTTGCAAACTGCAGCCTCAAGGATTAGGATTATCACACTTGTACTATGAGAGCATGGATGGTGGGTGTCCTTCCATCCCTTAGATCACCTTGGAGGCTTTCCATCCTTGTTCAAGTTCAAGATTATGGAAGGTCAGTCTTCCATTCATCCTCTTGGTCCATGAGCCTGGAAGGTTTGTTGTCCATTCCATTCCATCTTGGGTTGGTGTCCTCAATAAGAACATGAAGGTCTGTCTTCCTTCACCTCTTGTGAAGGTTGGCTATCCTTTCAATTTTTATCATACGAATCTTCCTTTACATGTGTGCAATAAAAAATCATTTAGACTAGTCACAAAGATCAATAATTTATGCAAGTATATCTATGGCATAAACATATAAAATATGCCTATAATTCTACTATAATCATAGATTTATCTTTTGTCCTAGTTTCTGCTATACTATTAAAAAAATGCCTTCAATCCAAATGCTATGGACATGTCCTGCCTACCAATCATGGTTGACAGAAAGAGAGGAAAATATATTACAATTGACTTACCTCAATCAATGCTAACACCTGGCATATAATACGCAAACTGCCATTCTCTCCTTCCATCAATCAAAATCATGGGTCTCTGTAAGCCATGGTGCAAGGTTAATCACCTATACATATTCCATTTTCATCATCTGAGGATGCATATTTGATGCTATTATCAGAATCTATCCTTTCAATTGCTCATCCTGTCAAGACTCGATCAAAAACATGAAAATGCCTCTCTTTTATTTATTTATTTGTAGAAGGAATTATCCTAAATTATACATGGCTTGATTGAGTCTTCAAATGATCTCCTATGGAAAAATTGTGTGGTATTACTTGATGCAGAACCCTCAAAGTTGGAATCCAAACTTATAATTAGGTGTTGCATGTTTGTGGACTTTACACTAATAGGTGATAGAGGGTTTCTAGAATTTGTGTTTTTTCTTGCACCCTGCTGATTATTGAGTGTCTTACAAATGAGTTCAAACCACTTATTTATAGGGCTAATATCCTTTGCTCTTAGGACATCTTTCATTTAAAGGGACAATTTCATAGAACCATAAAATATAAATGTCCATTGGTGGTGATTTATTCAACCATTCTTCTAAATTTAAATGACTCAGAGGAGCACCTTTACCTCCAACACTCCATGTTGATGTAAAAATACCCTAAAACATTGGACAACTATTTCTTGGGAAACATTAGTTTCTATTATTCCATGTTTTATCTTTCAGAAGTCTTCTTCAACCATTTTTTTGTCTTGTCTTTTCGAAAGGAATATGAATCCTTATTAGAACAACTCCACCTTTATCATCAAATGCTTCTTCCCTCCCTCTTTTTTTGTATCCTTTTGGAATATCATTTGCATGGAATTCATTACCTTTTTTCTTTATATTTAAATATTCCTTGACTAATGTTTGTGGCAAGGAAAACTTGTTATTCTTCTCATTAGAAGTTTTCATTGTTGAGCTAACATATGCATATCCCTTGTTACCATATAGACTTCAAATTTGAAAACCTTGATGATAATAAATAGAGTATGATCATGCCAAGGAATCTTCTACACTATTCCATTAGAGAAAAGGGTAGCCAAGCCTACTTTTTCTAGTAGGAACAATAGATAAAGAGAAGGAAACATAATAAGGGCAATCTAAATCCCCATTTTTGCATAAAGGAGAGCAAGGTATCTATGTGCTCCCTATCTTTGTTGTTCCCACTTGACCTCCATCCTACTACTAGAAGACAATGACTCCTTTGCCTTGTCACTGTTATCTAATGATCATCTAGTAGCTTCAGTCACTAGATGTTGTAGAATCCTTGGACTCCTTGATGTCTTCAATTGGTGAAGTTCCCTTCACAACTTCATTGGCATTGACATTGGTGGGCTTTAGCTTTGGAGGCTCAGAGATAATTTGCACAACTTCTCTCATTTTTGGTCTCTCCACATTGTACTCCTCAACACAAAGCATTGCCACGTAAAACACATGCATCATCTCATGCAATGGAACACTAGAGAGCCTTGCATCTAAGATCTTCGAAACTCCTTTAGTTGTAGATTCTCTCATCTTTCTCACCCATTGAACAATGTCCACTCCATCACCAAATTTTCCAGCATGCCTTCTTCCTATAACCAGCTCTAAGTGAACCACATCGAAGCTGTATACATAACTCTTCTCATCCACTTTCAATATGTACACATACTCTAGATAAAACATGCACGAATCAACAATTATAGACCGACTCTTTAAAAAGGTACATTATACATAACTGACTAAGACTTGATATATTAACAATATTGTACATGAATACTTCATGAACACAATAGTTAAAAGTGTTGTGCATTGAATCCTAGTTCACAAATCTTGAGTATTAAAGATTGTGAAAGATAGACAAACACATTTGAAAAGAATATGCGAGGAAGTGTCATGTGAAACACTAAAAAAAGTTACATGGTGCAAGTAGCCATAGGAGCCTACTATTGCAAACATGCATTCAGCTGCTCCAAAGTCTTGTAGAATCAAAGGTAAATAGAACTTAGCACATTGAAGCCATATGTGTTGATTCTATCACAAAAGAAAGTAAAAGTGGTGAATTTGGTGCAGTGTTGCATCAACCACATCTGGCAGATTGTTATGTGTAGTAGAAGACATAGATATGAGGGCCACTCCACTAATTTCACCCTCATATTTGAAAAATGGGAGGCATTCAGTTAATAGATTAATGACTCACTTTAGTGAAGATAATGTCTCCTTGGAATTAAAGACTAAAGCCCTTTCAAAAATTCATAGAATTATATAACAGATGGAAACAAGACAAGCCAACCAATATAACATCAAATTAAAGATTTGGCTTTATTATATTTAGCAACTAGATTAAAGAACAACCAATAGATCTTTTCGAAATCTCACAATCATTGTCATGTTTCAAAATGATAGGATTGTAGTTCACAATCATGTATTCACGTCAAATTTAATAGTGGGAGAATAAGAAGGACTAGTTGGGGAATATGCTATAGATATAGGGTTGTATCTAGGAGAACTTGGACTATAGGATGGTGATGTAGCCCTATATCTTGGAGATGTGGGATTGTAACCTGGAGATGTGGGGCTGTATCCAAGTGATGTGGAACTATATCCAGGAGATGAGGGGTTATAACTTAGGGATGAAGGGCTATAGCCAGGAGATTAGGATGGTGAGAAGGCCATCCCACCAACATAGGGAGAAAATTGGGCATTTGTAATTGGTGAACTACAAAGACTTGGGCTCAACAAATAGCTAGGTGACATCATCGCATCATGGTGTGGTGTTCCCATCACTAGAGACCAAGATGGTGTCATGCCAAACTCTACCATTCCTTCCATATAGGTAGGTAGTTGGAGTTCAATTTCTTGTTGTAGCATTTGTTCATTCAAATATAAAGCACAATCACCTATACCAATCAGAGCCAACTAGCCAAGCATGATGTTCTCTGTAATACCCCTCAGAGGGTCTGCTTCAACAAAAACAATAACATCCAAAATAATATCAATTGTTTCCTCAAATGAACATCACATCATTGGCCCTGTATCATTACGATTGATACCAAGTCTAGTAATGGCCATTAGATGGCCCTGATATGTCATTGTATCACACAAAATGGCTAAATGCTTGTAGTTCACTTATGACCCATCAAAGAAATCATAGCACAAAGCTCATCTAGAAGAGATTTCCTCACAATCTCAATTCCAAGGACCTCAATTACTTCAATTAAGTGATTACTTGTTGTCCTTATAGCATCAACATCTTCATGACACATAATAGCTAACATGTTCACCCCTTCTATATCCAACATCCATTCTATCTCAGGCTTAAATCCTTTGTTCTCATCAAACTTGTTAATTTTTCTAGATTTTATAACCACTTTATTAATATTTGGAATGCCTTGGACAGCCATTTCTGTGAGCATATTACCTCTCAATTTTCTTTTGGAAAATGTCAACTTCAAAATTTTGATCTTGTACTTCACTTTTAGGAGCCTCTTCATTCATAATATGTATACACAGATTGAGTTTTTCTGCATTATAATCATTAAAAATGCATGTCAAATCATCGTCAAACTCAAGGTTTTTTTTTTTTGCAATGTCTGCCATACCTAGCTTCTTATCAACCATCCATACCATCCTTGCCATACAATAACTGGATGACATCACTAAGTGAATTCCTAATAGTCCCATCATATTTAACAATGATGTCTTCCATAGATTTCACAAGACAACGTTGTATATACCCTATTTCTGATGTTTTCATTGCAGTATCTATCAAACTTCCATGTCCCCCCATTGCATGGAAAAAGAAATCCCAAGGATTCAAACCATGTAGATAGGAATTCTCCATTAATCCTCGACTTTTTGGGCATTTACCATACTTTGTAAAATATGGTAGAGTTCTTCCATAAAATCCATAAGGAATTTTATTCCCTTCTACATTTTTTTTGTCCCACACAAGAAATCATTTGAGATATGTTAATGAAACTTCCTTTAGACCCAACAGTAACTATAGCCTTCAAATTGTTACTCTCAGTTAAAGTGTTTTGTCCACTACTTCCTACATCATCATAAGCCTCATTTAACACCTAAAAAGGAAAATAGAAGACACATAGGTACAAGGTAGGGAATTAAGTAAAAATTTGATATACTATATATATACATTTAACAAAAATGTCATGATTCTTTAAATTGCTTCAATTTTAATATTGAATATGTTATAAGTTCCTAAGTTGCTACTATTTTTCAAATGAGCTATATGTTCTACATTTATCAAAAGTTTGTAAATTGATTCAATTTTAAATGTTTAAAAAAATGCATTTCTAAAAATTGTAACTTCAATGAACTATGATTCAAGTTGTGATTTTTAATGGAAATTGTTTATATCAAACTAATTCAAGATACTTGATTTACTCCATTTTCAAAGGACTCCATCATTGTTTGGCCAGGTTCTGCCTCCAATTGCTTAGACTGAGTAGCCTTAATAAGTTTCTTAACTTCATTCTTTTCTTTTGAAATCATTTCATTGATGACTTCCATGGTTGTAGCATCAACAATTGTGTCTCCTATACCAATACTAAAACCTTGTTGTAGCAACCAGTAGTTTACAAGCCATTGTGTGTGATCTAAAATATTTAGAGGATGAAATCAACATTATGATGAAGCCCACCTCTTGAATGTTTAAGATGTTTGATAAATAAATATAGGCTTTTTATTTTTTATGTCATCTTAGACAAATAAGGCTCAATAAAATAATTTGAATATTATTTTATGGTAGTTTACAATATAACATACATGATTTTAATGTAATCATGTTGTTTACAATGTGTTATAGATTGGAACACAAAATGTGACTAGATTGTGCAACGAAGAAACAATTGTGATAGTGAATGGAAAGTTTCTTGGCCCCACTATATATGTTCATGAAGGTGATAATCTTTTTGTTGATGTGAACAAAAATGGGCCCTATAATGTGACTATTCATTGGTAATTATAAAACACTATGCTCCAAATTATACTACCCATGTCCTCATTATTTTTATTTTTATGAACATTAGATAGATCTTTTGTCGAGATTTAATTATTTGTGATTATTGCAGGCATGGGGTGAATCAATTGAAATTATGTTGGGAAAATGGACCTTCGTACATAACACAATGTCACATTACACTAGGGAATAACTTTACATACAACTTTACAATCAGAGAACAAGAAGGGACATTGTGGTGGCATGCACATATTATGTACTTGAGAGCCACAATGCATTGAACTTTAGTCATTAAGCACTAGCTTGGAAAGACTTACCCTTTTCCTAAACCGGTTGCTAAGTTTCCCATTGTTTTGGGTAGGTCTTTCTTTTCATACTGTCTATATAGAGATCAAAATGTGTACTACCCCCTTTTATTGTATTCTCATTTAGATAATCTATTTTCATTTAGTTAATGAATATAGAATAAGAAAATTTCATCTATACATATGCATCCCCCATTTCTTCAATGTAAACCTTTTTTATATTTTATGTTCTCTATCTAAAAGCTTTGCTTTGTTAAAAGTCATATATTTTTGTTATTCTTTTGTTTTTCTAGCATAATAAATGATAAAAGAGATTGCATATCATATAACTATCCCAATCATACTACATCTTTCAACAAAGTCTCCTGTGAATATTGTCTTATGAAATAAATTTGGTTGATTGTTAAAGTCCTTATCAATGTTGAGTTATGAAGTAAAATTGGTTTACTCTCAAAGTATCTTATTGAATGTTGAAGTATGAGCTAATTAAAATGGTTTATCTATGGTGTGTACAAAGGACTGGTGGAATTTAAATGTGGAAGATGTGATAGTAGATGTGCTAGCAAGAGGAACCGTTCCAAATGACTCCAATGCATACACCATCAACAACCAGCCAATAGATTTCTTCCCTTACTCTGCCAATGGTTTGTAACAAATCAGACTTGCTCTAAACTATCATGATAGTCTATATTTAAAAATGATATCTACTAATGAATGAATGAATGAATTCAATGGGTGTAGATACAATTAGTATCCAACAATTAAAACATTTATCTTCTTTAAACAAACTTAACCATTCAACCAAAGTAAACATAAACCATAATAAGTTGTACATAGACAATTTCACCATATATGTTAACTAGGGAAACCCTTGATTAGAGGGAAAGCCCCAGTGGGAATGATGCCCACAATATGATGTACTAATATAGATAATCCTTGTTAGAGGATGGACCCTGTTAGGAGTCTTATTATAAAATTTAGTACATAGAGTCCATGTTAGGAGACTTTGAATCCCTGTTAGGAGATTCCAACCCTATTAGGAGTTGTATCAACTTTGTTGGGAGTTGTAGTACAATGTATGCAAGAAGAGCCCACTACCCAAACATGCAATTTCAACTACAAGAAGAGCTCACTACTCAAACATGTAATTTAATGTTATGTTCTTCTTTCCTTTATTAAGTCAACCAAACCAAACATTGTTAGACCTTGTATACTAGGTCACAAACCTCGGATCCAAATATCAAACCTTAGATCACTTAGCAAAACCTCAGCAATGAAATTTCTTTTACTTCCACTCTACTCTGGTCAATTTTTCATTCCACTCTTTTGTTGCTTACAAAATTCTTCACATCCATATCATGATAAAGGAAATGTCCTTCCTTTATATTGAGTCCATAAAATAATTTCTTGAGTCAACTATTAGACCTTCTCAATTAATCATTATAGGACCACACTAAGAACACGTTACACTTAGCAATAACATTAATCTTTTGCCTTACAACTTGAATAACTTACCGTACATGTAATATTATGATGATTGAACTTAGCCACATCATCACCAACATGTCTTCTACACATCCTCAACCTCAATTCTTAGAATAACAATTTTGCTAAGAGATATAAAAAGTTTACCAGAAGATGCCTTTGTAAACTTTATCTCATAATAGACATCACCAAAACTTACATAACTTCTTCTAGACCTATCATTTCTTCTTTAGACATTAACTACATGTACTAGATACTCAAAAGTATCTCCCATAACCTTAGATAGTGAGAATACTCAACTAGCCATCCATACCAACTTGATCTTTCTATTGTTCTTCTATCAGATACCACAAGAAATTGCTATGTTGACATCAATGACAAACTTAGTCATGAATGCAACATATCACCATAGTAACATATCTACAATACTCCCCCATAGGAATATCATCAACATTCATTCTTCCAACAATCTCCCCCTGTGGCATTGATGGAAACATAGATGAAAAACATCTAGTTCGAAGAATACCAACAAAAGACTATTCATCTTTCTTTTCAAATCCTCTTCATCAATCATTCTCCCCCATTGAAATACCTCAATGTGCTTTCTATCAAACTATCATTCCATGTTGTACTTCTCATGATGTAGTACTTCTCCTCAACATGTTTTTCATGCTAAAATTCTCCCCAATTGACATCAATGTCAAAGGTTTTAGCAACCAACTTCACTGCATCAAACTCTACAACAAATGATTCTTACTAGCTCAAGTGTCCAAAGAAATTATTCAAAAGCAACATCCAACAAGATTTCTAGATGACTCTATCCATCATAGATACTCCCCCATAGAGGAAGCATTAGCATTCAGTCCAGACAATAATGGTGCTCTATTATATTGGACTGATGCACTCTTGCATATTCTACTTTGATGTAGGAAGGGGCATAACCCCTATCATACCTCGCAAATACTTAAAAGTCTCTTTGGGAGGAGGCTTAGTGAATATATCTGCAATCTTCTCTTTAGTGCTCACATACTCCAATCTAATTTCGTTATCTACAACTTTCTCTCTCGACATGTGACAATTACTAGAAATGTGCTTAGTCCTTGAATGCAACACTAGATTCTTAGACATATTTATCGTGCTTTTGTTGTCACAATGTATGACAATAGGTTCACTAATTTCTATCCTTATATCCTTCAACATTTTCTTCATCGAAACAACTTGATTACAATTGTTTGTTGCTACAACATATTCTGCTTCCACTATACTTTGTGATGTACAATCCTGCTTCTTGCTCAACCAAGAAACCAATCTTCCTCCAAGAAAGAAGGCTCCACCACTGATGCTCTTTCTATCATCCATATTTCCTGCCCAATTAGCAACAATGTAATCACTTAGAGTAAAGTCATTAGATCTGTCATACCACAATCCAAACTCTGATGTTCCTTTTTGATATCTAAATATCCTTTTGACTACTACGTAATGTGCTTCTTTGGGATCAATTTGAAATCTCACAATAATTCCAATTGCATTTACTATATTTGGCCTTGTGCGAGTCATATATTGTAAATGTCCAATCAAAGATCTGTACTTCTTTTTCTCAATAGTAGGTGTCCCATCCTTTGTAGATAACTTGTGTCTAGTTACCATAGGTGTTCCAACAGGTTTACATGTTTCCAAAGCAAATCTTTTTAGTAAATCCTTCAAGTACTTAGTCTGAGAAATAAAGATTCCTTCTTTATTCTGTACAATCTGCAATCCTAGAAAATATTTCATTTCTCCTATCATACTCATCTCAAATTCATTCTTCATCTCTTCTACAAACTTCTCACTTTCCTCATCATTTCCTTCAAATATGATATATCATCAACAAATATTACCAAAATCATCAAACCATCATCAATTTCTTTCCAATACAGATTAATGTCTACCATACCTTTTCTATATCCAATCTTTGTCAAATACTTGTCCAATCTTGCATACCAGGTTCTCGATGCTTGCTTCAAGCCATACAATGCTTTCTTTAGTTTGCACACTATGTCCTTATCATCTATCAAAGGATAACCTTTAGGTTGTTCAACATATACCTCTTCTTCAAGTTCTCCATTCAGAAATGCTGACTTGACATCCATTTAATATACTTTGAACTTCTTTTGTGTTGCATAGGCTAAGAATAATCTTACTGCTTCATTTTTAGCCACTGGAGCATAGGTCTCATCATAGTCTATTCCTTCTTGTTGTTAGTAACCTTTACATACCAATCTTTCCTTGTTCCTTACAACTTCTCCTTGTTCCTTACAACTTCACCTTATTCATTCATCTTGTTCCTAAATATCCATTTAGTTCCTATCACATTCTTGTTTGCTGGTGTGGGGACCAATTCTCATGTCTCATTCTTTACTATCTGATCGAATTCTTCTTTCATAGCTTATTTCCAATAATCATCTTTACATGCTTCGCCTGCATTGTTAGGTTTGACTTGAGATATCAAACATAGTTCTTCATTGACTTTTCTTCTTGTCATCACACCTTTATCTTTGCTTTTAATGATCTGCTTAGATGGGTGATTCTTTATCATCTTTCCTAAAGTAGGAGTTGCTATCTCAACTCTTGGCTCTACTCAATGTTTTGAGCTTTTGTTCCTTTTTTGGCTCTCCTTCATTCTGAAAATCATTGTTAGTATCAAGAAATACTTCATCATTCCTTAGCTTAGTAAAAACATGATCATTTGAATTGTAATCAACCATTCTCTCTTGTATCCTGAATTTTTCATCAATTCTGACATTTGCACTTTCCATAATAGTCTTAATTCTCAAATTATAACATCTATAAGCCTTTCTTTTCAATGAATAATCAAGAAACATACCTTCATCACTTCTAGCATCAAACTTACCAATATCATCATCTCTTTTGATATAGAACTTACTCCCAAAAATTCTAAAATACTTAACAGTAGGTGAGTGACCAAATCACAATTCATAACGGGTCTTATTTGTGTCTTTCCTAACTTGCACTCTGTTCATAGTGTAGACTTTTGTATTCATAGCTTCTCTCTAAAAAATCTTGGATATATCATTCTCGTCTAACATAGCTCTTATTGCTTCTGTAATTGATTTGTTCCTTCTTTCTGCAATGCCATTCTGTTAAAGGATTCTCAGAGTTGATAATTGTCTTTTGACTCCATTTTATTCACAAAACATCTTAAACACATTTGAAGTAAATTCTTCTCCTCTATCTGATCTTAAGCATTTAATCTTCATACCAGATTCATTCTCAACTCTATTCTTGAATATCTTAAACTTATCAAATGCCTTGGATTTCTCTTTAAGAAATGCAACCCACATCATTCTAGAAAAGTCATCAACTAGAATCATAAAATACCTTTCACCATAGAATCATTTAGTCTTCGTAGGACCATTGAGGTTTGTGTGTACAATCTCCAACTTTTCTTTAGTAGTAAATTTCTTGCAAGGAAAATAAGTTTTGTTATGCTTTGCCAAAACACACTCCTTACAAATTGTGTTAGTAGGCTTTACAATCTTAGGCAAATCTCTAACGGCAAACATACTACTAGTCTTCACAATATTGTCAAAGTTTATATGACAATATCTCTTATGCCATAACCAACTATCATCTACCTTAGCAACCAAACATGTAATTTCAATAGGATTCAACTGAAATACATTACCTCTAGATCTAGTTCCTATTCCAATTACCTATCCATCTTTATATCTAATCATGCATGTCTTTTTTGTGAACTACAACTGATAACCTTTGTATTTAACTTGGCATGTTGCATTGTTTCCAAATCTGACAATACCTCCATCCTAACTTTTGAAGTCAACAAACTTTTCCATATCACCAATCATATGATGTGAACAACAATTGATTGTATTCAATTTTAGGAAGTGTAGCCAATATGGCTTCTCTAGCTCTCATGTTGCACATAAAAAGATCTCTTTTTGCTTCCATACAAGTTTCCAAATCTTTTTCAACAATGATTGTCTTCACTGATTTTTTCAAGATCCAATATTCCAGACCCATACACAACAGATGTGTCTTCATCTTTTCCTTCCAGCTATCATAATTTTTTCCATCAAACTTTAGGTTGTATTTCCTGAACATGCTCACCATGGATCTCCCAAAGTTGTTAAACGTTGTCTTCAAGGACTTGATGCTCTGATACCAATTGTTAGAAACAATAGTCTACCAAGATGTGGGTGGGGGGGCAACTACTGATTGTATTCAATTTTAGTAAGTGTAGCCAACATGGCTTCTCTAGCTCTCATGTTGCACATAAAAAGATCTCTTTTTGCTTCCATACAAGTTTCCAAATCTTTTTCAACAATGATTGTCTTCACTGATTTTGTCAAGATCCAATATTCCAAACCCATACACAACAGATGTGTCTTCATCTTTTCCTTCCAGCTATCATAATTTTTTCCATCAAACTTTAGGCTGTATTTCCTGAACATGCTCACCATGGATCTCCCAAAGTTGTTAAACGTTGTCTTCAAGGACTTGATGCTCTGATACCAATTGTTAGAAACAATAGTCTACCAAGATATTGGGGGGGGGGGGTGGTGGGTGGTGGGTGGTAGTGAATCAGTTGTCCAACAATTAAAATTTTTATCTTCTTTAAACAAACTTAACCATTCAACCAAAGTAAATAGAAACCATAATAAGATGAACATAGAAAATTACACCAGATATGTTAACTAGGGAAACCCTGGTGGGAATGATGTCCACAAGATGATGTACTAATATAAATATTCCTTGTTAGAGGATGGACCCTATTAGGAGTCTTATTACAACATTTAGTACATAGAGTCCCTATTAGGAGATTCCAACCTTCTTAGGAGTTGTAGTACAATGTATGCAAGAAGAGCCCACTGTCCAAACATGCAATTTCATCTACAAGAAGAGCTCACTGCTCAAATATGTAATTTACTATTATGTTCTTCTTTCCTTTGTTTTGTCAACTGAACCAAACACTGTTAGACCTTGTAGACCAGGTCACAAACCTAGACTAGGTCACAAACCTCAGATCCAAATATCAAACCTCAAATCACTCAACAAAACCTTGGGAATGAAGTTTCCTTTACTTTCGCTCTACTCTACTCAACTTCGCATTATGCTCTTGTGTTGCTTACAAAATTCTTCACATCCATATCATGATAAAGGAAAATGTCCTTCCTTTATACCGAGTCCATAAAAAAATTCCTTGAGTCGATTGTTAGACCTTATCAATTAATCATTATAGGACCACATTAAGAAAATGTTACACTTAGTAATAACATTAATCTTTTATCTTACAACTTGCATAACTTTTCATACACATAATATTATGATGAGTGAACTTAACCATGTCATCACCAACATGTCTTCTACACATCCTCAACCTCGATTCTTAGAATAAAAATTCTGCTGAGAGATATAACAAGTTTACTAGAAGATGCATCTACAATCTCTATCATATACTAGATACTTAGAAGTATCTCCCATAACCTCAGATAGTGAGAATACTCAACTAGTCATCTATACCAACTTGATCTTTCCATTGTTCTTCTAACAGATACCACAGGAAATTGCTACATTGATATCAATGACAAGCTCAGTCATGAATGCAACATATCACCATAGTAAAATATCTATAATACTCCCCCATAGAAATATCATCAGCATTCATTAGGAATTTTTTTGCCAGCGGATGTTAAAAGTTTGATCGACTTGGACAAGATCCAAGGAAGTACAAAGAAAATCAAGCTATAATTATGATTATGAAGGTTTTAAGAAATAAGGGTACTTTTCAAAATGGAAGCATGGGAAATCATAACTGCAGTAATTCATTATTGATTAATCGACACGCTTTGTGGGTTATTTTTCACACTCGCTTCTAGAACAATAGTAGGGCTATTTTTCTCTAGTTATTGCTTGCTCTCGATGGTCCCTTTCAGTCACAGAGTGAGGAGCACATGAGTAAAGAGGGTGTGTAGTGTGCATAAATGGTAGGCAAAAGGTGTAGAAAGGAGTCGATGGGAGATTTTGAGAAATGGAGAAGTAGAGAGAAAGTGTGGAAAAAGCTAGAAGAGGGTGGGGTTACCAATTATATTATGAAGCTGCATGGATTCGATCAGGAGGTGACCAAAAGCATGGTGGGGTCTTGGAAGGATGGTAGGGTGAAGGTGAACAAGGTCTACTTCTGGATCACGGAGGAGGTGATTGCAACTGTCACCGAAATCCCTATCGAGGGTTTTAAATTCTTCAGGGATAAGAAGCTCTTGGCTAATGCGATTAGGGACTTTGTGGAGAGTGAGAAGGAACTGAAGGCGCTAAGAAAGATTGACACCTACTATGTCCCCGACTCCATGAAGAAGCAGTGGAGGTATGTTCTGAGAGTTGTTATCGAGTACATAATGTTGGACCCTAGGTTTGATAGAGCTCGTACCCACCACTTTATTATATTGAATCATTTCTAGCATAATGCTAAAATTTCCTTTCCATATTATCTGTTAACCTCGATGAGTAAGGCAGTGGATAGATTCAAAAAGAAGCCCACCGCAAACCCAGATCTACATGAGGGGTTGCTATTGCTTATCCACGAGCACTTCAAGGCTCAGACTGTAAGCATCACTCCCCCTCAGGCAGAGAAGGTGGAGTCTAGTAGCTCTAGTTACTCCTCTGACTTGAATGAAATTTAGAGCCTCAGCTCTGAGGAAGGAGGGATCTCTTCTTCGAGGAAATTAGCGACTCACCAAGCTAAAAAATTGCCCTCCCCCATAACCCCTAGTAGAAAAAGCCCTAGGGATCTTGGGTAGAAGCCTCTTGAGAAGGATGAGGAGGGAGTCAACGATGATGAGGAGGAGCCGAAGTCTAAGGAGGTGGTTAAGGAGATGCAGGAGGAAATTAAGGATGAAAGTGGAAGGAAGAAACACAAGAGGGAGAGTTTGGAGGAAGTGCGTTCTCAGTTTGAGGAGGCATCTGTGCTACCCCTATCTCCTATCCACCTCCAAGACCAACTTGAGGAACAGAAAGAGGAGAATGCAGGGTATGCGGAAGGGGAAGTGCAGGTCAATGATAGGAGGAAAGCTTGGATAAACTTTAATGTCAAGACTTTGAAGATGGGCATCTTTAGGGAGGCCAGGAATCCCCAAATCCTCGTGAAAAATCAAGAGGAACAGTGGGTGGAAGAAGTTATTGACCCGGTGATAGTGGCTATTTCAGACAAAGCTAGGGAGACAGGGATGAACCTCCTGAACGATGCTCATAATAGTATGATTGACAATTTTAGATCAATCAAATGGCTTTTTCACGAGCTGGAGGAGGTCAAAGAATAAGTGAGACATATTGAGGTAACAAGGAATGGGATGGATGCTAATAGGAGGACAGATTCGGCTGACAGGCTCAGTCTGGCAGAAAGAAGGATTCACAACCTTGTGAATCAGATGTTCACTTTGTTAAGCTCCATTAACAACAACATCATCTCTCTTATGGGCTGGATCAAAGATAGAGAAATGCAGGATGATGAGGAAGGAAAAGACAAGGATGAAGCCAGAATAGAGGATGACTCTGCAAAGGACAACACCATTCCTGATCAAGACTAGGGGGACCAAAGGGTGCAATAGCTAGAAGCGGAGGAGAACCAATTGGCCTTCGAGGCTGCTTAAGTTATGCAAGAGTTGGAGCGAAAGAGTGAGGCCTATTCTTTTGTTTTTCTTTGTCTTTTGGCTTTTGGTCTAGCTTTAGGCCGTGGTTTTACTTGTCTTTTTTCCTGGTCTTTTCTCTGAACTCTACTTTTGGGCTAGGCTTTATGCTTATTATCAGCCTCTGAACTAATACTTTTTTGGTTGGGCTTTCACACTTATTATCAGCCTTATATGTTTTAACTATTAGGTTTCAGGATCCCTGTAAAACCTATTTATCTAATAAAAAACAATCTCTCAACATTTATAATAGGGCCTTTTGGGTTATTTGTGAAAATAGATTAATATGACATAGATAAAATACTCCAATTTTTAAATGTGGGTTATTTAGGTTTATAAAGTAAGTGAGAGATTACTCAATGGACTTGTTTTCATTGGCTTTACTTCTTAGGCTGCTATTTGGGGGGCCTTGTTTTCCAAGGCATTATCACCTTGGTCAAACTCGTTATCACAAAAATTAAGTAAACACTTATAGTATGAAAACAAGACAACTATATGAAGGCACACATCTTACAAAAATGTTAGTCAAAAAGAGATGTTATAACCTACAAGCTCAATGATCTTATGAAGATTTGAATTTTGATAACTTTTAAATTTATTCATGTGATCAAATTTTAAAGGTAGTTATACATAATTTAATCCATAAACAAAATTGATCTATAGTATGAATTTGGAGGCCACATTGCCCATGATATTATTACCTTAGGCCTACAACCTACAAGCATTTTCTTAGTGCCCATGACATGTATGTTCTTTTTCTCCTAATATTTTTAGGTTGGTAAGATTTCTAAAGCATTGGAAGTGAGAAAGTAGATGGAAGCCCATGGTACAAGACACAACAAGAGAACATTTTCAATGTTGATTAATGGTTATGTATAGTTAGATGATTGTGCAAATGCGTTTGCTATCTTTGAGGATATGCTAAGAGTAAGTTTTTAGCCCGATGTTGTGATTTATAATATTATTATCAATTCATTTTTTAAGCTTGGTAATCTTGACCGTGCTGTTAGAATTCTTGAATGAATACACAAGGAAAGGAAAAAGCCATCAGCTTGAATATTTACCACCATAATTTATGGGTATGCAAAGTCTAGAGATATGAAGATGGCTTTAAAATAGATGAGGGGGATGGGGTTGCATTCCTACTCTACAAATGTTTAATGTTCTCCTATATGGTTTAGTTCAAAAGAAGTAGGTAAGTTCCTATTCACC
Organism: Cupressus sempervirens; assembly: GCA_028749045.1. Classification (NCBI taxonomy): domain Eukaryota; kingdom Viridiplantae; phylum Streptophyta; class Pinopsida; order Cupressales; family Cupressaceae; genus Cupressus; species Cupressus sempervirens. The sequence continues at coordinate 599,567,176 of CM053785.1, read as the reverse complement.
TTTGATTATTTGGGACACATTGGTGTTAGAGTGTAATATAGTCAACCCTCAATTCATGGTTATAATAAACAAGTACCAGATATTTACATCATTGAGTATTGATATCTTCTCCTATAATGCAAGAAACAAATTAACAATTCATCTTATATTTAGGATTGCCACAACTTTCCTCTTTTGTTTCAAATAGGAAAGTAATTAAATTTCCTTTGATAGATCATTGAAATTCTATTTCAAAGAAGATGGATAATGCTCTCAAGATTATTGACAACATGTCATTGGCCAGGGTATTTCCAAATGAGCATACATACACCACTATAATGCAAGGTTATGCAATTGTTGGTGAGATTGGTAGAGCTTTTGAGTATTTTACAATGATGAAGAGTGAGGGTTTGAAGCTTGATGAATATCATATGGAGCCTTACTTAAGGCATGATGCAAGGAAAGAAGGATGTAGAGTGCTCTAGCAGTCACAAAGGAAATAAATGTGACTGGAATCAAGAAAAATACCTATATTTACAACATTTTGATTGATGGGTACTTAATCTTTATTCCTTGTAGTCCTTATTATTCTAAATTTGATTTTTTAGGTTACTAGAAAGATATTCCTTGTAGTCCTTATTATTCTAAATTTGATTTTGTTAGGTTACTAGAAAGACAATGACATTTAGTTTGCATTGTTCTAGATAGTACTTTATAAACTTCTTAGAATATGATCAGATTTTGTTATATATAATTTTGTGAGGAGGGTATTTTAATGTCAGCTAGGACTCATTCTTTTGAAGAAAATTTTTCTTGGTGAATTTTTTTTTGGACTGTGGTAGTATGGGAAAATAACAGATGTTGATAGTATCATTATTTTTTCACTATGTTTTTTGGATTTCATTGGTAGCATTCACCTGTTATTAGTTGGGCATATATGGTTTAGGAAAGTTTCATTTAGTCTTGTTCCAAGTTCTATTGATGTGATTCCATATCAGTTGTTTCCATGCTTTTCTAGTAGGAAAGAGTTAAGGTTCTTTTTGGGCCATTTGTAGTGCCTTAGGAAAATAATTAGGAAGTGTCTATGAATAGGAAGAAAATGCTTTATTGTAAATCCTTTTAATGAACTTCTTAAATGTTAGCATGAAAAATTATTACCATTGTAATGCACCTTTGTCAACAAGATGAGCTCTTATTGCAATCAAGTGAAAGCCTACAACCTATGAGCTCAATAGTCCCATGAAGACACATGTCTTGCAGCTACGTCAACCCAATGAAGACACCTGACCTATGGATGCAATGATCGAATGAGAGTTTGAATTTTGGTGATTGTCACAATAATGATTCCATGAAATTGCATATCTAGCAAAAACATTAGCACAATGGAGAAATGTGACCTCTAAACGTAGTGATCCAACACAAATTTGAATTGATGAAAGATGAAACAATATTGACAAATTGGTCAAAGGGAAGTTGTTGACAAATTGATTTGTTTTTAATCAAATGGAAATCATTGGTAAATTGATATACTATTAATAATTGACTACATCTATCAAATGTATGTAGATGTTAATTTGTAAATGTTTGCTACTGTTGGTCAAAGAGAATTGTTAGTTTATACTATTGACTAGAGAAAAATGCTTTATGCACAAAATTTTTAATAACATTTGGTAGGAACTTATAGAAGATCTCTATCTTAATTGCTAAAACATGATACTACAATTAAGGTACCCAAAATGAACCTCAAGAATGCTTGTGATTTTTCTAGGCCTATGGAATTTGGGGGAAATGGTTTTATGCTAAAGGAATGTGTTTGGAAATTGTTGATAGGAATAAAGAGGAGAATCAAGAAATCGCTTGTGATATTCATGTAATCTAATATTGATCCATATGGATGTAGATGGTTGTCATAGAATTAAACATCGTTGGACATATAAACAAGTAGCATGTGTGTATGTATTCATTTGTTTCTTTGTATGAATGCAATAAATACTTGGATTAATGATTTTTTTAAGAAGTATTATATTCAATAAAAATATATTTGATGTCTCTTGAGTCAAATTTAGTCCAAGAAGCTTTCAACTCTAATTTATCTAACATGTGTGGAAAGTGTTGTTGAATTCAATTGTATGAAATCCTTTGAGCCTTTTGAGAATGTCATGATGTCTTTAGCACATGCTAGGTTATTGCATTTATGCTAAAACCTTGTTGTCATGGAAGATCTTCATGTGCATCCTTGTGGTGGTTGATTCTTTGAAGGGCCTCCCTGAGAATATCAAACTTGACAGCCCTAATGGATCTTGGATTCAAACTTTTCTCTTTATGATTCATCTATGGTTGCTAATGGTGTGAATATCTCTGCTCAATCTGACTAGGTTTGCATAATAGAAGCTCCCCTACTTGCTGCACAAACATACCAGGTGCTAGACACAAGCTCTCCCCTCAGCATCATTTTCCAAATCACTACAATGACACATTGGAATGACAAATGTTATTGAACAACAACCGCACATAGCAAATGGGCTACTACTTCATTCCGCTCTTATAGATCCGATGTCATTGATTTCATTTGGAATCCAAGACTGCATTCATCCTTTGCTCACACAAGCAATGGCTCTGTTCAATGGCCATGGGGAGCTTCCAATAAAAAAAATCCCTCGTCACTTGTGATAAGAAGCCTAGCTGCTAGACAACGACTTGCCCTTCAAATCGCTTTTCAGGCAACCACAACGACACATTGGAATGACATCCACTATCGAACCATTCTGCAAATTGTGCCAATGAAGTTGCATAGAGAAAAATTAGGGGAGCCCTCATAGAGAAATCAGGATGCTTCACGACCCTCCAATAGAAAGGATGCTAATGCCAATATTCGAAATCTGAAAAACATGTCTTTCTTGAACACCATCATTGATTCTATTGGAGGATCGCTAAGAGCTTTCATTATCAAATCTCCCATTAGCCATTATAGGTTCATAACAAATTGCTAGAGTGCCAAGCAACCACCTAATGCTAGACAAGGGCTCACCATTAGATCAACTTCAAATTCATTGAACAAATGTGCTATAGAATGGCAATTGCTACCAAGCCTCTTCCAAAATTGCACTAGTCGAGTGATCGATGAAGATGATCTAAGAGAGAGTCCATGGGTAGGCATTCATGGGGGGATTAATGCACATAACAAATTTCTATAGTAGCTACGCAACATATTGATGGTAATCAATATCCATTGCAACTTGCTATTTTTTTTTTAAAACAAATCAGTTTGGTCAAAATTTTGACCAACTCTTCAAGATTTTCCACTAATAATTGGTCAAAATTTGGACCAACCCTTTGGTCGTGACCATGACAGCCTGGTCATGGGATAGACTAGAATTGGTCAAAATCTTGACCAACTCTTGAAAGTTTTCCACCAAGATTTGGTCGAAATGTTGACCAACCCTTTAGTTGTGACCATGGCATCCTGGTCGTGGGATGGACCAGAATTGGTCAAAATTTTAACCAATTCTTGGAATTTTTCCACCAAGATTTGGTTGAAATTTTGACCAACCCTTTGGTCGTGACCATGGTATCCTGGTCATGGGATGGACCAAAATTGGTTGAAATTTTGACCAATTCTTGAAAGTTTTCCCCCAAGATTTGGTCAAAATTTTGACCAATAATGACAAATTAGGCTCAACAGAAATACAATGTTTCAACCAATTCTTAAAAGTTTTCCACCAAGATTTGGTCAAAATTTTGACCAATAATGACAAATTGGACTCAACAGAAATACAATATTTTTGACCAAAGCATTGGTCAAAATTTTGACTAATTTGTGGTTTGGTCAAAATTTCAATGAGAAAAATTGTGACGTACTGCTTGGTCGCACTTTCAACCAAAATTCGTCAAAAATTGGGTCAAAATTTACTAGTGAATGAATGGAACACTTAACAGACGTTGAATCTATGTGATGCTTATATTTGATTGTGGACATTGTGCTTAAGATTAATTTTCCTAAAAAAATTAAGCCATTTGATTCTATGTTAAGGAACCATTGAGAAAGGTAATTGGTGTTGTGTTGTATTCATATGTATGTAATACATTTTTAATTGTATTAATTCAGCTGTCATCATTGATGTTCATTGATGTTGCATAAACTTTCAAGAAAATTATTTAGTAAACTTAGTAACATGTTTAGGTTATTTTATCTTGTGTTCCTTAGTGGGACGTTACAATATCCATGATGTTCACCTAAGGGATCATTTAATTTTTGGGGATGTAGATTCATTTTTTGTTCTTGCTTCCACATGGGATAATGGAAGGTGACAAATAGTGGCATAAAGTCAAAACCAATAATTCCCAAGTCAAGATCTTCTTCCAACATCAACTTGTGTTGAGTCTTTTATACATCATCATGCACCATATAAAGCTTCTACTTATACATGTATTGTATTGTTAGTATTTTTTTCCAATAAAAAAAATATACATCATATAGTTATGTCACTATAAGATCCTTTTGTTCAAATTTCTTCTTGTGAAAATTTACACAATTTGTTTAGATTTTATAATTGTATTTAAGAGAGTTATCTAAAAACAAGAGAGTGGAACCACCAACTCCAACCTTAATAGTTTTATTAGATTGAAGAAAGTGAAGAATTACAAGAGTAGAATCAAGGAAGCACATTGTTTTTTAAATTTTAAAGCAAATGAAAGAGATGGTAATGAAACAAACTTGATTGAGAAAGAGATGTTTATTTTTTTTTAAACAAAATTGGATCTAAGATCTGCAATAGACATATTATAATGATTTAGGCATTATTTTGCCAAAATATAGGTTGGTCATTTAATAGTTCAGATATGAATTCTAATTAATCAAGGTTTGAGTATTTATGGTTGCACTAAGGTTAATAATTAGCTGATAATATGCTTTTTCTAGGTGGGCATTGCCCGCTAGGTTTGTCTCACGTAATCAGCAACACCTGCTAGTTAGAAAAAAAGCATCAAAACATAAACATGATGATTGGCTTCCATCTACCACTTGTCCATCTACGATAGATGTCTTCCAGTATGAACAATCCTCAGGTATAAACAAAGGCACCATCATCTGTAATAAGATACGTGAAATGCCCAAAATCTCAAGGTCATACTTTTCCGTGGAAAAAAATGTAATGGGTAATAATTTCAAATTTCCTCAATTCAAAGACGGATATGAAACAGTTCCTTTAAAAATTTCATGAATCTCATCTCCCTGACACATATGGGTATTAGAAGAACATATCTATTTATAAAAGGGATAGGCTAATCTCCAGATAAAATGCATTAAATAAAATAAAAAAATTTAAAAAAAAAATTCAATTCACAAATACGTAGTGACTTTTTTCCAAATTTTTGTTGTTATTTTCGACTACAAACTATTGAGATCATGAAGATCAAATGCTGAAATTGATATTTTAGTTTTTTTTTAAAATTAGTTAATTATACAAGCCATTTTTGTACTGATCATCAATTAGTACAAAGATGACATAAATATCTAAGACCATCTACGTGCTTATAAGGTGAAAAATAGAATAGATAGATTGTGAACTAAAGCAAACATTCAGACTATCAAATTTTATCATAATCTCTATTCCCAAATATTGATTAATTTAGCATGAACAACACAAAAACTAAACCCCAGCTGATATGTTATGAATGGTAACCGTCCATTGCTTTTCTAAATTGAATATTTTATTTTATTATTGTAATGCTTTATCAATAAAAGACTACTAAATGTTTTTTTTTCCTTTTGATCCCGTAAGAAGCCGTTGTTAAGCAATCGTGGTTCGAATCTACTCGCTAACTTCTTAAGAAATGGCAACTGAGATAAATAAATAAAATCTATGAAGTTATCACTGGAGAAAAGAGAGGGCAAAAGGAGAAAGAAAATTGAAATTGTAGATCTGAACCCCATCATTGTACCAAGAGTATTGATTTGGAAAAATAGATATTGTAGAATATTGAAAAGACCATCCTACATCATGCCTCCAAGGCCAATGAGAAACATGAACACCATCTAATATTAATATTAATAAAAGTAGGTTTACAATCACTATCCACAAGTACCCATATAAAAATTGCAAAGCTCTCAAACTATTGTGTTTTATCATCATTTATTTCTGTATTTTGAAAGTTCAATCTTAATGAACATTTAAAACGGCCCTATGGTTAACTAATTTAGAATAGAGAATAGCTAGGAAAAAATATACGATGTACATATCAGGTGTCAACATCCATTCATACATATTTGGAAAATGTGAACATAATACATAAAAGGAGGGAACTCATCCTATAAAAGGCATCCACAAGTTATTAATATCAACATAAAATAAGTGCCACTTAGTGTAGAGTATTTTTTGAATAATTAAATATAATTAAATTGTAATATTTAATATAATTGAAATTATTAAATTCAGTGTAATAACATATAATTTAAAAATATAGATCAAAATTTGTATTAATTAATTAGTATTATATAATTTAAAATGGTATTCTAATAATAACATATCAAATAATTAATATTATATTAATTAATTTATTATTTTTCTATAATATTCATTACATTTAATTATTCTTAAAAATGATACAATTAAAATATGAAAATAAAAAATAGGCTTTACAACTTATTATGTGTTAATCATTAATCTCATATGGCACCAACAATAATTGTTTTCATGAAAGATCATTGACTCTTCATATATTTTTACCTATTCAAGTTAGAGGACAAAGAACTAGCTTGGCTAGCTAAATTTTCAAGTCATTTAAGAAAAAATTGATAAATTATATAAGGATGTATTTAATATAATAAATAGTTTTGAAGGAATGAAATTCAAAATGTGTCAAATTTTTATATTTTTAACTTTTTAAAATAGTAGTTATGTACATTATATTAACAAGGTTTCTTTGGTAATGAAGCATTTTATGAACAATTATTTAACAAAATCCATTTTATAGAAGATTATTTATATTAGATTATGATTTAATAAAATTGTTATAAAAATTATAAATAAGGAAAACAAATTAAGAACACAAAAAGAAAAAATAAATAATTCTTTCAAGTTTATTTATAAAAATATATAAGATACCAATATTTTTCTTATGGGAAAAATGAATTTTTATATCACTTCTTTATAACTAAGAATAATAAAATTTAATATATCAATGGAACTTAATATTTAAACATTAAAAATTATCTAAACTCTGTTAAACAATTTGAACATAACTTAGTAGTTTTGATGTTATTCAAACCATTATTTAAATACTATAAAATCGCAACCCTAATATTTTTTTAAATCAATGCACATTGCTCTTTTAAATATTTGTTAACCAAAATCAAATTCTCTCAGGCTTTCATTCTTGGTGGTATGTGTAGTTAAGAGATGTTTATTATTTTAAAAAGTTATTCAATACAAAGAATAATCATGCAACATATATTTTTTATAAAAAAAATTATTTTAAAGTTTATTCAATGCAAAGAATCATCATGGAGTTCTATATTTTCCTAATTATTGTTAAAAGTAATTTTGACTACTACAAATATATATTGTTTATAACTTTTCTTTAAAATTACAAATTTATCTTTGAAAAAAATTAAGAATCAATATGGTTTTTATAATTTATCTTTATTTTTTTAATATCATATCATGCTCAAAGATATCAACAAATTGAGTGATACTAGATTTAGCCCAAGATTTGGTAGAACATCCTTGGTAGAGGGCTAAAGGCTAATTATTTATACTCAAATTCCACCAAATGGATCTCTCACCATGAAGTTGATTATCATTATAAAAATCCTTATTGGTGGTAAACCTTCGGACATGGTCCCAAACACGCCAAATAGACTTAAAGATGGCAGAACCTTGAACAATAATAAGAAATTTACCAACAATAAGGTCACAGAAGGGGAGGTTCTTCCAAGATCTAGCCTCCTTGGGAAAACCTTTCTCAATATTGTGTCTCACAAGCACTTTCCAAGGGCTATCACCTTCCAAAGACTGAAAGATCCACTTGGCAAAAAGAGCTATACCTTGAAGCTTGAGATCTTTTAACCCCGACCCACCCAGGGACTTATCAATATAACACTAGTCCCACTTAGTAGCATGATACTTTCTTTTGCCCTTGTCATTAGACCAAAGAAAATGCCTGATGGACTTTTGAATTTCAAGAATTTGGTAATTGTGTCATACCCAAAATATAAGGGTAAAAACACACACAACAATTTTTTTTTGAATAAAATTAAGATACTAAGGTCTATAAAGGTTCAGATGACCATAGGTACAAAAAGTTAGATGCAAGATCACCATTGATAAATAATAGGGTTATGACTCAGTTGATCATGACGTCAGGAGATTATTTGAGTGAACTAAAAGTCTCTTGGTAAAACAAGTAATTAAATTGAAATGACTAATCCATATATCCATATAAGAAAATCATAATCTATCAATTTTTTATATTGATACACTTTAATTACGAGTAATATACCACTAACCCTAAAGGTGATCTAATTGACTAGACCCTTCCATTAACTTGATAACTTGAACGATCTTACAAATTAATTCATTTAACATTAAGAAGATCTGAAACTCTAGACGATTGATTAAATTTAACTATCTCACGTAGGCTAACTACGTTTCAAACTTGAATCCAAAATCTAGTCTAACTTATTAACTCATCATTTACAATTGAAATTGATGTCTAGTATGAATTTAATTATCTATAATTAAATCTGAACTTCATTTGAAACTATCTTAAAATTTTAATCCACCTTAATAAACCCATACTAAAAATCAAACTAATAAAGCTCACAATAGAATTAAGCTAACTAATAATACATTAAGATTGTTATAGTTAAAGTATACTAGTTCAAGTTAAACCCCCTTTTTTTAAATTGAAACTAATTTTAATTTTCAATTAACTAAATCTCTTATTTAATATTAACATCATTACTTACATGAGTATAAAAAATATTACCACCTAATGTCAAGTTTGCAAATCTAGTTGGTAGATTAGTGCCATCCTTAATCTATAATATAAACCTAAATCTAATTCCTACTAACATTACTAACCTGTACATACTAACTAAAACAATTAGCTATACTAACAATGATGCCTAAACTACTAACCTAAAACCTACTAACCACACTACATAACATAATAAATTAATACAACACTATGCAGCTAATCTTAATTCCCTTCCCCAACTCCACCCAGGCCAAGTGGGCCTGTCCCCCATGCGTGGCTCTCCATCTCAAGGACAGTGCGTTGTCCAAAGTCTGCATGGTGCAGACTTGTCCTCCCCTTCACGTCCACCATGTGTGGCTCGAGATCCAAGCAAGGCTGAGCACATGAGGGCACTGGCTACGCAGGGACGAAAATGCACCCGGCCGTTTGGTTGCCGTCAATGCATTTCTGTCAGTGCATTTCCGTCAGCCTTGTCAATCATGGCAATGGCAGTCAATCAACGTCAAATCACTGCAACGTCAGCGCCGAAGTTTATTTGCCGTGCGTTATGTGCTGCGAAAGTCAAATATTTGGACAGAGTTATCAAATTTGTCGTGCCTGCCTTATGTGCTCTCCAAATTAATGTTCCATTAAACACTTCACCTATCTTTATTTACAGCGGGAGAAACAATCTTTTTTTATCGCGGGAGAAACAATCTATTTATTCTTGGCGGGTGAAACTGATGTTACTGTCTGTAATGAATTTGGTGGCAATCTGGAGTGTGGAAAAGCACATCTGCAACTGCAATCTTCAAGCTTCGTCAGAGAGAAACTGTCAATTTTTTGTGAGCAAAATTTCAGTAGCACACACACAGGTTAGTACAAACTATTTTCTTCAGAGGATTAATAGGATTGCACATATGCACATCTAGTTGTTTGCTAGTGCATTTAAATTATGGAATTGTTACATAAAATAATTGTAGGTTTTACAAATGTAAAATGCATATTGTTTTATGGAAAACCACACAATCTTGGTTATCTATCGTTGTAAACCAAATTTTTTTTAGCAACCTAATGTAGATAAACCATAGACTAATGCAGATTAAAAAACCCACAAATTTTCTACGGCTAAATATTGTTTCTGCAATATAAATAATGCCTCTCAGTAGCCTCCAAATTTTTTAGCCGTAGAAACAATATTTATACTGCAGAAACAATATTTAGCCATAGAAAATTTGTGGAGACTGTAATTAAAAATCCTAATGCAGAGATTCGAACCCGTGCATAAAGAAACCCATTATATATATATATTTAAATAAAGAATATCAACATAAAAATTGACAACCTATTTATTCTATTTTTTTATAAATTAAATAAATTGATTACCAACTAATTTAATTTTAAGATTATCCTCTATAAAATTCTTGATATATAATTTAAATTAAATGTATACATATATTAATATTATTTTTGAATTACAACTTTTATTTAAATACTTTTATTTATATTATACTATATATCAAATTTATAATTGCTTATAAATTAATGTATTAATATAAATTTCAATATTGTATTTAAAATAATTTGAAATAAATAATTTAATGAATATTTATTATTTCAATTTAATGTAAACATATATTACAATATTTCTTAATTACCTTTATATTAAATTTAATTTTAAAAAAATTAGATCTAAGGACACAATAAATTTTGAAGCTTAATGATATACCATAACTTGCAATCTTACCATATACATCATGTGTCCTAGGCTTACATTACATGTCACTCATTATTAGATCACAAGATCAGAAAAATAGAACAAAACTTATTAGATCTACTTGTAATTCTATTTCTATTGTATTGAGGATATAATTCTATTTATATTATGTTGATAAAAATATTAATATCACATACACTTTACTATCTTTATAAAATTATCTTTTAGAAATCAATTTCTATATCAATGTAAAAATATACAATCTTACAAATAACCTTTTGAAACAAATTAAAATTTCCTCCATTATGCTACCCACATATGACTAAATCTAAATTGTGTTATTATGTTACCCATAATATCTAAAACCAAATCATTCTAAATAATAATAATAAATTGATCATTTTAATTTATATTCTTCTATTATTATGGTTATGTCACAATCAATTTGAATTTAAATAATACCTAACTTGTAATTTCAAGTATAACTATCCCACCATTTTTCTTAAGTTTGAGTTAACAAAATTTTAGAACAACAAAATGTAAAATATGTCATTATGTCACTAACATACATCTAAAAGAAAACTATTCTAAATTATAAACAAAAACTATCAAATACCTTTATTTGTTTTAATCTTTAATTTTTCTTATTATGAAAGTCTTATTTTTCGTATATAACTTAACTAAATTAATTTTTAGGGTAATTAGAGTACGATATGAATTGGCAAATAAAAAATATATTCTAAAATTTATAGGATCACTAATCTTGAGTTGACTAAATTTTGAAAACTACCTAATTAAATTGTGTCATGTTATCCACATATCTTAATCAAATTGTTCCAACTAATAAACAAAAAATCCATTGGATACTTTTATTTAATGTAATTTTTAATTATCTATTATAAAACTCATCTTTGTTTATATACCTTCCAAAAGTTTGATTTAATTATCCATTTTGTCACATGATGTCTTACATTCCTATAGGATTTTTAAGATATTTAAGATGTATATAATTTATACATCTATTTTACTTTCATAGACTTTTCTATCATGAGTATGATTTTAAGATGACTAATTCACAATCAATTCTTGAAATTTAGATAATACTTAACTTCAAATTTCAAGTACAATTATCTCCCCATTTTCCTTTCATTTTTATTGTAGGTATATATTGACTGATTCTAAATTGTGTTGTTATGTTACCCACAATATCTAAAATCAAACCATTCTAAATAATAATAATAAAATGATCATATTAATTTATGTTCTTCTATTATTATGGAACTTCATTAGACTTGTGTTCTATTTATCTAGAACAATTAAAGTGGGTCCTATCATCCATACATACATCTAGTTCCAAATTAATTTAGGTGTTGCACTAGAAAATTTTACTATAGAAGGTCAACCTTTAAAAATTAGATAATCTAGCACATAACAAAGCACTTAAATAGTTAATTAATGTGTTGAAGTATTTGCATAGGTATTTGATGTTGATTGGCCTTTTTTTATTAAGTATTTTACTTGAATATTTTATTAAGTATTTTAGTATACTTGAAAAGGGTATTAGCTTCACCTACTGGGCCCATATTAGGAGTCACTCCCACTTGAATAATTATAGGGTTGTTTTTGTTTCATATATGCATTGGTCATGTTAGATTGCAACCACCCCACTCGAAGCCAAATAGGGACTTGATCCTAGGTCTACACCACCACAATAGTATCCATAGTCACATAACACATTCAAATGCATCCTTGTCCTACATTATTGAATCACTTATATCACCATAAAATCCTCATATAGATCCTCTTGCAATAACATCAAACAAACATTTCAACCATGGAATATGTCATTCTATTTTATTCTTGATATGATGGTGTTTATATGATTTTGATACTAGCCAAATATTTTGTTGAGGATATTAAGATATAGATATAATGGTATCACTATAAAAAAAATTGTACATATTTAAATAATATTTGACCAACAATATTAATATTATTCAGGATGGGTAGAAAGAATAAATGGGAATCACTTTTCAAGTTAGAAGTGCAAGATCTCCCGAACGAAGGAAGTCATTTCTCAAGTTTTGAACTTGAATGGACACCTATTGGAGACGATAGTAGCCAACAGATAGACCAGTGTGCTGCTATCCCTCTTGAGAGATTGCCTCACTTTGTGAAAGGAGAAGGTTTATTGTATAGTATAGAAACAATATTTATTTAGCCGTAGAAAATTTATGGAGAATAATTTGACAGAACCTAATGACCATGACACAAAGATGTATTCAATGTTTGCCTAGATTTAATAATTTTTTTAAGAATGTCAATTTATTCATTTATTTTATTGATTAATATATATATTTTTGTACATGTATAAACAGTTATCAATGTGCTTTTGGACTAGTGGATAGAAGAAATGCACCAAAAACTAAAGAAAGAATACATAGGTTTACTCAAAAAAGGGGTTGTCAAACCCACTTTAATGTTAGGGTAATGTATGGTAGACCTAATGTTGCAATAATTACATATAATGAATTTAGCCATCAGGATGTTCATGGTGAATTTTGTCATGGAAAGGATGACCTTTCTGGTAATCCAAGAACTAGTGTTGCACCAAGGTTATCAAATGAGTGCAAATCATACATTGAATCATACAATATACATTTAAATAATTTTTATTTTTATTTTATAAATAATATTAAATTTTAATTATACATGATTTATAGTTTAGATCTATTGTATACTATTTAATGTAATAGTTAGATTAATTCAAATTAAATATTTAGTGCATATAAAGTTTAAATTTTAGTGCTATAATAAGGTTTAAATTTTCTCTAATTTGGAAATGCCTCTTGGCTTTGGTATATATATTACATATCTTGTGTTTGTTTTTTTTTCTTATTGCTTTGCTCGTTGCGAGCGAGCGTTCAAGCATAAATGAAAGGTACAACAGAAAAAAATGCGTTGCAAGGATTACTAGGTATTTTGTTGGATCTCTATAACATTTGGATTTGGAACTAAAATGAACATCTCATGTGTTTGGCTTGAGTGTTTTTACATGCTTTCATAGATTCACACTTCATTTGGTGCTTTAAAATTGGATCTAGATTTTCTTTCACGCATATATGTTTCACATAGTAATTAGGCCCTATGAACACTATTTGGGAGATCTTGAGAGATTGAACTTCATTCGCTTGCTTTACATGTGAAGCTCCTCTTGATGACGGATCCCCTTGTAGGTAGGGAAGGATATTTGTCATTGTCTCACTATTCTGCTTGGGTTTGTCCTCAACATCCATTAGTACTTTCTCTTTTGAGACTAGTGGTGTTTGTTGTTGGATTTTTCAAAAAGTTAGTGGGGTGATTTCAAATTAGCGTGTCAAAAAATTGTGTTTTCTATGTTTGGGTAAGGTGAAGAGGCTAGAGGAGTATGCTCTGTTCCCTTTTGGGCACATCAGAAACTTGGAACCCTTGAATCCAAACCAAGTCCCCATGTGGTAAGATTTTGTGAGTCTTTCTTGATTAGAGAGGGTTAAACCGTAGTGGACATTCCCTTTATTGGGTCAACCACATGGATGGTACCTCAAGCGGTAATAGCCATTTTTGACGTGGTAGTAGAAACCGCTATATAAATGTCCTTGTGGGGGAAATCCTCACGGGTGTAGTCTTTTGTTGGGTTGTCGGATCTCCTCAGTATCTATGATTGATTAAATTCTCAGAATATGTCAAAACCCTGGTACACCAGGATTGGATTTCGCCCACTCTAGATTGCAAAAGCTGCAGAGTTGACCATTACTAAGAACATTAGTGCTGCCAAATTTTCTTTTTTAAGACTATGTGTGTGATTGAAAAATATTTTGAGAACATACATAGTAGTGGTTCTAGGGATTAGATTCATACTACGACACTATTTTTGTTCATGCGCAAGGTTGCTTTGTCCCTTGCCCATTGCTTGTAGACGTTTGCTTGAAATCCCTGATTGTTGTTCTATGTGCCTGATTATTATTTATAAATCTGAAATTGATCTTAGTTTTTTTTTTTTATTGATAAACAGCCAAGGCCATGATATTTTTATTAATAACATAATAAATACAACTTTCTCCATTCAAACGAGCACTGGTAGGAAAGAACGGAGAAGAAAACCTCCACTCTTGCTCGGGACAAAAGTCCTATATTATTACATCTTATAAAAGAGGCATACCCCAGTGACCTACGTACTAGCTATTTAATATCATTAATATCAATACAGTAAGAACTCTTTATAATTTATACCAACCATTTTACAGGAAATAGTTATTTTATGAAAGAGGTCCACCTCTTTACTTCCAGTTCCATATCAATGCTTCTGTCTTCAGAATGATCAGTAACCTGCAACCTACAACACAATATCCCTACCACAGAAACTATCCAACAACTAACCACCATATGATGCTAGAACATGTATCTACACCTTTTCCTCATAATTTGTTGATAAGACTTCGACATTTAGTCATAAAGTTCCAACATTCTGATCCTTTAGGGAGACTATCGATTCTGAACAGGGATTCCGGGTCTGAAGGGTTGAGATATTTGTTAAATAAGATTTCAGCCCATTTTTTATCAGATTCTTTGTATAATCTCTGAATTAATTTTGCCCCCGAGGTGTCATTTTGCCATTGAGGTTTTTTAATACCTAAGCCCCCATATTCTTTGGATTTACATATGTTATCCCATTTTATAAGTGCTAGCTTCTTATCTTCTTCTTTATCTTTCCATAAGAAGTTCCTCAATTTGGATTCAAATGACGAAGACATCCAATTAGAAAGGGGCAAAAAGGCCATAGGAAATATTGGAATGGCTGAGAGAACTGATCTTATCTTAGTGATTTTACCTGCCTTAGATAGCCATTTATTTTTCCAATTCCCAATCCATTTATCTATTTTTTCAATTATGTCCTTCCAAATTTTGCAGTGTTTTGTGCCTTTCTCTAAAGAGATTCCTAGATATTTGCAAGGAAACAGGCCCTTTTTAAAACCCATGATCCTACATATCAAATTTTCCATTTCTGTACTGGTATTCAAAAAGAAAATCTTTGATTTTTCTTTGTTCACTTTTTGTCCAGATGCATCCATATAGGTTTGCAAGATATTTTTATATCCCATAGCCTCTTAAATTGAACTTTTACCTGGTAGGATGGTATCATCTGCATACTGTTGATGAGTTATATTAGGGACATTTCTAGTTACAGAAATACCTGAAATCTTTGAACTAATTAGCCAAATATTGTACAGAATGAGTAGGGGATTGAAATGGGAATCACTCATTCGATTAGATGTCTAAGACATTCCAAAAAAAGGAAATCTTTTTTCAATGAATGATCTTGAATGGACACCTATCGAAAATGAAAATATCCAAGAGCTTGACTTATGTGCTGCTATCCCTCTTGGGAGACTTGCTCACTTTATCAAAGGAGAAGGTATATTGCAGGATGGCATAGAGACAACATTTCTACGTAAAGCTCATAGAGAGCCCAAATTTGAAAACCCTACTGACCATAGTACCATAATGATTTCAAAGTATGCTTAACATTTTCCATATAATTAAGCATGTCACACACACACACACACACACACACACACACACACACACACAATTTATCATGTTGATTAATATATTGTTTTCTACATGTCCTTAAATAGATATCATTGTGCTTTTGGGCCCAAGGATAATAGAAAAAAACCTAAAAACATTAAAAAGGTGAAAATGATACAAAAGTTTATACAAAAAAGGGGTTGCCAAATGAAAATAATTAGAGCATAATAAAACATGACAAATGAAAATATATACAAAGTTTATTCCAAAAGCTTTTTAACTATTTCATTTTGACACATGTTGGTATATTTACATCCATGTAGAATTACTAAGATACTTAAGATATATATAAATTTTACATCCATTCTACTCTCATAAATTTGTACTTCCTTGAAGTAAGAAATGGAATTGAATACCTATGTTTTCATAAAGTTTTTGTTTTATTTAGAATCATCTTGGTATTTTTTTTAAATCTTCAAATTACATTTACTTTTGCGTACTTCAAAAAAGTCATGTATTAATTTTAAAAAGTTCAAAATTTTGTGAAAAATACAATAACTAGTTATTTATTTTAACTTATACTTGAAAAAGGTATTAGCTTTGCCTAGTGGGGCCAATGTCGTCTCTCTTTTTAGTCCACACTTATACTAAGAAAATTATTCTTTTGTCTACGATCTATATTAACATGCTTTTATGAACATTTATATCTCTTGGGCACCATCACATATAGTATCCATACTCATATGGCATCTACAAAAATATTTATGTCATACATTAGGGAATCACTTATGCCATCATAACATCTTCATATATCTCTTGCAATAACAATAAAAAAACATTTCAATCATGGGATATGTCATTCTATTTTTTTGTTGATAGGTTGTCACTAACAATATTAAAAAATTTCAGGATGGGTAGAAATAATAAGTGGGAATCACTTATCAAGTTAGATGTGCAAGACATCCCAAATGAAGGAAGTCATTTCTCAAGTTGTGAACTTGAATGGAAACTTATTGGAGATGATCGGTGTGCTGCTATCCCTCTTGAGAGGCTCCCTCACTTTGTCAAAGGGGAAGGTTTATTGGATAGTACTGAAACAACATTTATACGTAAAAGGATTTTGGAGAATAATTTGATAGAACCTACTAATCAAGCCACAAAGATGTATTCAAGGTTTGTCTAGCTTTATAAATTGATTAAGCATGTCACTTTTTTTTTATATCCATTAACTTATATTTTTTCACATGTTTAAATAGTTATCATTGTGCTTTTGGGCCAGAAGATAAAAGAAATGCACCAAAAAGCAAGGAAAGAAGTCACAATTTTACTCAAAAAAGGGGTTGTCAAACTCATTTTATTGTTAAGGTTATGTATGGTAGACCAGATGTTGCAATAATTATATATAATGAATTTATTCATCAAGATGCCAATGGTGAATTTTGTCATGGAAAAAATGACCCTTCTAGTGATCCAAGGAGTAGTTTTGCACCAAGGTTATCAACTGAATGTAAATCATATATTGAATCCTTACTATTGATGGGCGTGGGGATTGACACAATATGTGAATGACATTACTTAGATTCTGGTTTGACAAAGTTGATGAATAAGAGGGATACTTGTTTGCTAAGAAAGGATGTGTTAAATGCATGGAAAAGAGTAAGTTCCCTACATTCACAAAAAAATGAGGATGATGCAAAAAGTGTATGTTTGTGGCATATAGAGGAGAAAGAGAACTTCTTTTTTTATAAAATACCAAAAAATAGAGAAAATATTCCATTTATCATAGGCATCCAAACACCATGGATGCAAGAGATGATGGTGAAACATTCACATGATTCAATTATTGCGATGGACTCCACATTCTCAACAAACAAATACTGTGTGAGTAGAACGATTTTAATTTTATTTATGGATTTTAATTTAGCCATTAGTTTTATTTGTCTAAAAAATTAATATATCGTTGTTTTTTTCATGCGTAGTATCAACTTTATACTTTGCTTGTATTTGATGAACAAGAAGCCGGTGTACCGGTTGCATGGGCCATATCCTCAAGAAATAAAGTTGAGGATATAAATGAATGGCTAATAGAGATTTATAAAAGAGGGAAACAATATAGAGAAGATTGGCATGTCAACGCATTCATGACAGATGATGCTAGCGCCGAGATTGAAGCAATAAGGTTTTCTCCAACCTTAGTTTATAGTTAGAAGAATGCAAATTTTTAATGTTTAGTTTATACAGATATATGTTTTCCAATTTTTAGCATAAACAAGTTTCAATTTAAGAATTTTTTTTTAGAATACTACTTATGAACTTTGATAATAAATTATCTTGTAGATTATCCTTTAAGTGTCGAGTCTTGTTATGCATTTGGCATGTGCGTAGGGCGTGGTTGAAGAATGTGTACAAGTAAGTACATATTTTATTAAAATATATGAAAAATCACATACATAACATCATAACTCTATATTGTTGTATATAATCCAGATTTGTTAAAAATCAAGATGTTGGAACAAGAATATTTGGTAGACTGGGTGAGATAATGTATGCAATGCATGAAAATGAAGATGCCATTACTGATTTGACAATGAAGTTCATAGAGGAATTCAAAGAAGAGAAGGAATTCATTAATTACTTTCAGAATTATTGGTGCCATGATGAGAGTCGCGTTGGTACGACCATCAAGATTATCTTTTATATTTTATTATGAATTTATATAATTTAAATTAATTATTCTATATGCTAAGATGTCATGTTTGTTTTTCTAGCGATGTGGGCGAAAAACTTTCGAAGCTTCCCTCATGCAAATCAAGAAACTAATGCTTCGATAGAGTCATATCACTCCCACATCAAGAGTCAACATCTAAGTGATCGTTCTAGGAAAGGCACAAGAAGAATGGATTGGCTCATCTATACACTTCTTCATAGGGTAGAGCCATTCTATAAAAATAAAAGATATTTGCAACAATCTAGATTTTTAACCAACTTCAAAAAGGAAAGATATTACATAATTGCATTAGAAAGATCAAAATTAATACCAGATGCTGATTGCTATCAAGATGACCAGCTACCAAACACATATAAAGTTAGAAGTCAAACTATTCCAGCAAAATGGTATTTCGTAAGGAATTTTGGACAAAATTTGCATGTATTTGATTGTGAATGGGCAAAAAGAGGAAACACATGCAAGCATGTGTTGAAGATCTTATATATTCTAAAGAGAAACACACACGATAAAGTTGTTGGTAAGTATCATTTAAAATCTAGCATTAATTTATTTACATTTTATTAAAAAAATTCTATGTTAACTATATTAGTCTCATTTAAAATTACAGAAGCTTCTACTCCATTGGTCGTTGATGATGAGGAAGTCATAGGAAGATCGAGTCATGACATTAATGTCATTGGTAATGATCAATATGATCTCTATAGTTAAATATTAAATGATTTTATGATTCTCAACATTAATTACGTAATATTTCAATTGTAGATGGTTGTATACTTTCTGGAAATCAAGATGTGCTTGAGGTTAACGTTGGTGAAGGTGACAAAACTGGTAAATTTCAAAACTATCATTTTTAATGAAATTTTAATATTTATCAGTAATTTTGACTTTGTCATTACATTTGTATTGCAGATAGTTGGAATTTATCTACTACTATCAATGATAAGTTTCAAAAATCTGTTGATTATTTAAATTCATTGTTGAAAAATTTACCAACTAGTGATTATGACAAAGACATCTTTAGTCAATCTGTTGACAAATTTAGAGAAATTCATTCATCTCTTGCTTCATCTTCCAAATTTAAACCAATCCCTGGCTCAGATAACATATCTATGAGACGAATAAGACCATGGTTTAGTCCAAGTAAAATGAAAAAAATTCGTTCCATTCACAAAAAGCGTAAATCCCTCTCTAGAAACTTAAATAGTAGAGTTGAGGAGAATGAAAATTTCCAGTTCCCCTCTATAGGATGCAAAAAGAAAAAGAAAAAGAAAAAGAAAAAGGTCACAAATCGCTCAAATATAGCTATTCAAGAAGAAAGAGATATTATCAGGCAACAAGGTGAGTGTATTTTTAAGAAAAAGTATTTTTGTAATTACATAGCAATAATTCTTATTTTCATTTCATGTATTAATCATATGTCATTGTAGGTTTGGGTGATCGAGAAAGTATTCCACAACGTCAATTACCTTTCTCCATTGATCTAAACCATACAACAATTGGTGAAGTGAAGTTTCCAAATGGTAAGCTTTTAGCTATTAAGTGTCTTTGTTACTTTTATAATAAAATACTTGGTTCGTAGTTCTAACCACTTTTTTATGTACAAGATACAATTATTAGAGATCAACCGTCAATGACCAATACTATCCCTATCCATACCTTTGAACAAGTTATTGTAGGTAGATAGTAATTTTAATATTGTTTAGATTATTTACATAAATTAATTTTATACTTGAACATTTTATATAAGTTAAAATGTTAAATATAAGTTTTTTATGTAGATTTGGATGATCAACAAGATGCTCAACAACTTACGTTGCCCTTCTCTATTGATCTTAACCAAACATTAACAACAATGGATGTGATAAATACTAGACAAGGTAATGACATTATATAAATCAATGAATTATGAGTCTTTAGTTTGTAAATTTATTTTGCCAAAGTTTACATATGAAATTTTCATATTATTGCAGGATTAGATGATGAACAAAAAAATCAAGAATACATGCAACTAGATTCCATTGAATCTAATTAGGCATCAACAAAAAATGATGCAACAGAAGCCAGATATGGTAATGAAGTTATGAAATAAACATAATTATGAGTATTAAATTGACAACTATATTTTAAATTTGTTGATGATATATATTAAATGTTAATGCTTTTTTTGAATTAGATGATCAACAAAAAATTCAAAAAAGCATGCAACCATACTTTATTGATCTTAATCAAACAATAGCAAGAACGAACACAATGCAAAGTAGAGATGGTAAGGAAAATAAGAAATGAACTTCAATCAATTGTGTCTTTAGTTTGAAAATGAATTTTATTATTAACACAATATATTTGCAGGTGTTGATGATGTTTATATGGAGGATGGTGATCAACACATTTTTGTAAATTTATCAAAGTGATAAAATTGGTTCTAATTAGAAGAGAGGTCAATATAAGTCAAGACTAAGAGCTTCATTATGAAGGATTTTCAAAACATATTGTATTATTTTACCATCCAAATATTACATCCTTGATTTTGTGCTTTTACAAGGGATTTGATTTTGTCTCGTAGTGAAAGCATTATGATGCTTTGAGTTATATTTTGGTAAAATAGTTGCTCATCATCTTCATATATTTATGTTGTCTTGAACTTTGCATGTGTTATTTGATTAAAGTTAGCATGTAACGTTTGATCCAACTTTAGTATTGCAATAACACAAATGTTGAAATAACATATATGTGTATGGTTATGAATAACATGGTCAAATTAAGCAATTTTTTTGTAACATTTTATATGGTTAAGAATCACGTAATTTTTCTCATTCTTACTTAGAAGAAAATAAGATGACAAGATATAGAATATATAAAATGAAATGATTAAGTAGGTTAACTGTCTAAGAAATTATATTCAACATGGTTGTCTTATGAATTATTTTGTACAAAAAATTGATACTTGATAAGTAGGAGATCATTTCGATCGAGGAAACTCTGTAATTAAGCGCACTCAAGCTGGAGTAGTACTAGGATGGGTGATCTCTCAGAAAGTCTTGGTGCTTCACCCCTATGAGCATCACCTAGATCCAATGAGTGCTAAGTGTTACATTTATACTCATGAGAGATGGATTCATGTTGAATCACTACTCATGAAACATGGGTCAATGAGTTTGACTCAAAATCACACACTTAAATCTTGAGAGGAATATCAGAAATTGATACTTGCTTAGTTTGTTGTCATTAAATAAGTTTAATAAATACTTTACAATTATATTAAATCATATTACTTTACAATTATATTTTAAAATTAAAACTAATAAAATTAATTATTATTCCTTTTATATTAAAGTAATATTATATATAATTTAAATTTTTGATAAATATATTAATTAATATTTTTATCTAAATAATTTAAAATTTTTATAAATTTGTCAAAATATTTTTTTATCTTATTTATTTAAGAATAATAATTTTTTTTGCTATCTATAATATTTAATAATCTTATTTTTTAAACTAAAACTAATGAAATCAATTATTATTTCTTATAAGACCAAAATGATGTTATATATGAAATTAAATTTATGAATATTAAATAAGATTATTTTATTTCTGTTTAATTAAAAGCTCATAAATTAACCCATCATGAGTATGAGAATCACCAACACTAAATATTGCACTACATAGGAAATGACCTACCATACTTCTTCGTCATCTAACTTGCAGAGTTGGTGACACTTTTATCAATATACTCTTATTAGAAATCACATGTAATACCAAATAAGCTTGCCATCCTAAAAATGAATATGCACCAAATAAGCACCATTGTATTAAAATTGAATGGGCACCACTATGTCAAAATCACACCAATGCACAAAGTTCTACTTGAATAAAACCTCGTTGATCCTAGAAAAGGAGGAGACGAAGATATACATAATGATCAACCCTAGATGTAGAACAAGTGGCCATAGTAAGGAGGACAACAAATATGAACAAGATCAAGGAGATTAATAAGAATCTTTGAAGGTATATATGTACCCGCAAATGTAGTATGAAAAAAAAAAATTGGAATAAAAGGTTGGGAGTCCCCAACTAAGTTGCAACTACTTTGAAAATTACTAGAGCACTAACACTGGAATGCGTGGATATCAATCCAATTACAAGAATCACTACACATCTCCATCCAAAGATCTAATCAAAATACTACACCCTTAGGAAATGGTGAGAATTGACACAATTTTGAGTTAGATTTACATCATTTATAATTATTTTTTATATGTCCTGATAATAACCTAAGACAAGACTATCAAGACTTGAAACGAAAATACATCTATAGAATCGTGTTCATTGGTAAATGGCAAAGACATAACAATTGATATAATGCATAAAACTAAAAAAATAAAAGCATACATATAAAATTTTGTACATATAATAATAATTAATGGATAAATATTTATAAGACATTATACATCACATTATTATAATAGTAATAAAATGTCCACTCAAATCTCTATATGTTAAAGAAAAATTTACATTAATGAATCCTACAAATAAACAACTCAAACGACTTACAAAGTCAATATTCATTTAAAGAAAATAAAAAAAATGTATATGTTCAACTATTATCATTAAATTGGTCACATTTAAAAGAAATTCCATTATTGAATCGAATCGAAAACACTCTAATTGACTTTAAAATTGTGGATATCTTTGGTAGAGAAACTAGTTCTCTAACCAATGGGCAACATGGGAGAAGATTCAACAATGGCCGGCTCTTAGTCACATCACACATTAAATACAAAGAGCAATTGACTGCAATGTGATGGTGATTTCAAGACACTGACACCTTTCCTCCGCTATTCAACTGCTTTGAAATTTGCGATTTCTTTTCGTGATGATTGACGAGGTTGACGGAAATGCACTGACGGCAACCAAATGGCCGGGTGCATTTTCGTCCCTGCGTAGCCAGTGCCAGCACATGAGAGGAAAAAGGTAGTGGGGGTTGGTTGGAAGGTTAATGAGATGGGGGTTTAAAAACATTTCTTTTTTTTTTTTGCCCCCACACACACGCCACATCATCCTGCACTTTCATGCACTATCCAATCGCTTCCTAAGCGCCTTTGAAAGGCACTCTGCCCAACAATCACCCGGTGTTGACCAGACCTGTAGTGGTGGCGACCAAGGTAATTAAGGGTGGGGCAGACTTACTCAACCTTACCCCCTAGCACTAAGCTTTAATAAATTATGTCAAATCCTAGGGCTGCGAAAACCTAAGGAGTACTAGGGTGATGTCACCCTAAATATGATGAAAATGCCTTGCGTTTTAATCCTCTCAAGCCCATACCAAGAGCTGCACCAAGGTAAGGAGAGGTATTTAATGGAAAAGTTTAGTTGTTAGGACACTTAGGATAGAGTTTTAAGATATTAAGGGTAGGTAGTTAAAATAATGAATATATATAAATACTTTTAATAAAAAAAACATTTTTTAATTTAAATTTTAAAGAACATCAATAGGGAATATTCTCTATTTCAAGGGAATGAATTAATTGTGTCTTCCATACATTTTCCAGAGGGTAGAAAGCTCCTATACGGTATTTTGTTTTTGTTCTCATTGAATTTTCTAAGAGGAAGATTTCTCCTTTAAGGCTATACTATTGTTATTACTTCTCTTCTTTTTTTTATAATTCATGTTTTATAATCCATCACACAACAAGGGTATATGGTCCCTTCATTTGGAATTCAAGGAGATATATAATTCTTAATCAAATTTGATTTGTCCATTATGAAACTTAACAATGAAAGTAATAACTTTGTGATCACCATGTAGGATTTTCATTTCCTCTTAATACTTAAAACATCAAATGAAAACTTCAACATATCAAATTGCTTTTCATTAACATAATTGAAAACTTGAAAATTCATAATTCAAAGGCATTATCTACTATTCTATTTTCTCACATATTTATGCAAAAATTGAATCACATGAGAGCAATACAAAGAGTTTTCACAATCTTTTTCCTTTCTCTATTATTCATCCTAGTTCAAGGCTCTATTGGGAAAGAACCAGTAAGAAAACCCGATGTCTTTGCCAATACATCAAAATTCAAATACATTTTACATAATATTACAATTCAAAATAAATCTCTTCAAAATCTTTCACAAGTACTCTCTTCCAATACCTTCAAGACTTCAAGGAAACACAAGGAGAAGACAAGCGCTGACCCGGGTGAATCATCACAACATCAAGAACAATTCAAGCATGCACCCTAACCTGATTTTGCACAATAGGTCCAAACATAGAACCTGACTAGGGGGGAGGTGGACTTTCTCAATGGGAGACGTCAATCACCATGCCATGACATAACTCTTTCGAGGCTAAAACTTCAAGAACTTTCATCCTTCGACAAGGCCCTTTCGAGGCTAATACCACAAGGATTTTCATTCCTTTCCATATTCAAGAATTCACAATATCAAACAAGGCATGTGATGACATGTAGGGGCCCATACACCCTGCCCTCTTTCCCTCCTCTCGCCATGAGAGGAGACTCTACAACATTGAGGTCCAACTAAGGCCCTTCCCCTGTACATGGCCACTTCTTCCCTATCTAAGGGTGAGTGATGCCAAAACAATCCCCATGAAATCCTCTCAAAACACAAAACGTCAAGGCAAGCATAAGAATAACATCAAAATAAAACAAGTTAAAATCCCTCCCAATCAACCCCCAACACACAAGCAAGCAATACAAAAACAACACAATGCCTTATGCATGATTCAAGAAAGATTTCAGCATGAACAAATGAAGAAAAAATTCAAAGAAGTGAAGAACTCCTACCTTCACCAAAAGAGTTATGGCAAAAATTGTGGGTTGAGAAGAGCTTTTCCTTTTCTTCCTTCAATCTTCCAACTTTCTCCAAATATAGAGATTGGGTAACCACCCAAAAAATCTTCCAAAATCCCCTAAGTATGATCCTTAACTCAACTAGACTCCAAAACAAACTCAAGATGGAGTTTGAGTCACCAACTCATGTAGATGACAATCAATTTTCGCAATCCATCAAAAATAGGGCTTTTGAATGACCCTAAAAGTCAAACTAGGAGGCTAAGGGGGTGGAAAGTACTCCCCACCCATACCCTTACCCCTAGGGCACTTAAATTTGATGTTTTAAAGCCTTAAAGACATAATAGGAACAATTAAAAGCTAGGAGAATAATAAAATCAAATAACAACCTTTTAAAGATAGACAATGCAAAGATAGCACAAAATAGACAAGGGATTCAGCTTTGGCTTTCCATTGGATTTCCTGGCTAAACTTCCTGCACACTCATTGCACCCATCAGTAGGTTCAAGAAATCACATGCATTATGAAATTTACATATTAGAAAAATCATATAAATTAAAATATCCATTTTTTTAATGATCAATCATTTATCTAATTCTACTCATATTTTCGACTGTTAAAATTGCATAATCAAAATGTTAGTTTTGCATTCATTTACTTCATCATCGCACATGTTGATAAAGCATTAAATGAAGAAATCAACTATCTAAAAGTAAGGCATCACACATCATAATTAGCATAATAATGTTTAGTGCATCAAATAATGTTCTGACATGTCAAGTCATGAATATCAAAAATAATAATGTATCATCGATGCTAGGATGGGTCGGGGCGAGGCCTCACAAATTGTTAAACATCCAAGTAGAAGAGTGATAAATACTATAAGAAGATAAAAGCTTTTGACAAACTTGAATTCTCCTAGCAAGAGATAAGGATCTATTATACCATTTATTAAGCTTATTCTCAATCTTGGCCTTCACCCAAGTCCACATGTCCTTAAGAGAAGGATCGACAGAATAAGGAATATCAAGATACTTGACAATAGTTTTGGGGCCTCCCCATTGATAATTGTGCTAAAGGAACTAGTCAAGAGGTTGAACATCCCAACCCAAGAAAATAGATTTAGCCTGGGAGATCCTAGCACCCGAGATAGTACAGAACATATCCAACTTAACTTGTAGATTCTTAAAGTTGTTATTAGTGAGTTCAAAAAAGACAGTAGTGTCATCAGCAAAGTGGCTATTTATAAGCTCATCATTATTAGGAAGATACAGACCTCTAACTTCTGGAGATAGAGTATTATCTCTAAGAATATAGTATAAAGCTTCAATAGCAATAACAAAGAGAGTAGGAGCCAAAGGGAAACCTTGCCTGATGGACCAACTTAGGGGGAAAGGGTCAAAAATAGATCCGTTAAT